>JANHZU010007658.1:141198-159513 GCA_032468055.1 Acrochordus granulatus | reverse complement strand
GAAGGAAGGAAGGAAGGAAGGAAGGAAGGAAGGAAGGAAGGAAGGAAGGAAGGAAGTTCATAATCTTTTTTTCTAAAGATATTAGTACTAGTTCTCCTTTTTATATAAGAAATGACATTTTGAAAGGCCATAAATTGATTTTTTTTTAACATAAGGATCAACTATCTGAAACCCCAGTCACTATTAAATCACTCTGAAAAAATAAAATTTGCATGGCATATTTCATAATACTCACCATTTCCCTACCCCATCAATACACATACATAAGTAAATGCACTTTTGAAAATATATAGGAACTAAACATTTACATGCATACAAAGTTTATCTTTAAAGCTCTAAGAATATTTCTTCAATTACATGCAGATATATTCATACGAACAGATACTAAGTATCAATTCATAATGGCATTGGAGTGGTAGTATATGCATCATGCTAATTATGCAATTATGACATCATGACAGAGGGTGCATGTATGTGTCATTTGTGTAATTACATTATATTATATATGTCCATTTCCTACTTCATTTAGCTATCTGAGTCACTGAATTAATGCATCCAATTAAATTGTATTTCTTCAAATCAGTAAATTGATAGGTTTTGGTTCATGCACTTATGTATCAAATCAAACTGATGATTGAATAAAATTTACCTAATAAAATGGTTCAGTAGATTTGTGCATGCATATACCTTGTATGAGATTGTTATAACACAATAAACTTGATTCATATCAACTATACCAATCAGTTTCAAAGGATGATTCAGATAGGCACAACTTTAACTCAATAATTCTAATTTAAATGATGTTTTTAACTTAACCATTAGGTGATTCACAAACCTTTGATATGTAACAGTTTTCAAATTTGGTTCTTTTGTATTTCTTCACATCACAGCCCTCAGGTGGCAGATGGTGAGGGAACTGTTCAGTTTGATGGAGAAGGTTATGCTACCGTGAGCCGTCCCATAAGATGGAACCCCAATTTCTCCATGGTCATGTTCAAATTCAAGACATTCTCTTCTAGTGCCCTCCTGATGTATCTTGCTACCCTAGACTTGGTAAAACTATGCTTCTTAGACTTGTATTGTTAACATTATGACATCTGCAAATCCCTGTAAAGAGAAATCAAAATATATGTTAGTTCACTTATGGATGAATGTCACAATGAATATTGTGAGTTTTATGACTGTTTATAGATAAAGTAGGATACTATATGAGGACAGCTGCTTGCATAATACTGTTAACAGTGTAATGCAGATCATTAATAAGACTATTCTTATTATTCCTACTGTATCTTTTTAAGCTGCATTGCCAAAGAATGATTTGTATTGTATAACTGTCAGATTTCCTTTCCAGTTACAGATGTGCATTATGTAATGTAAACATTCACTGGAATTTATCTACATATTTTAACCATGATATTGTTAGCAATTTCAGGACAGATTCATAACTATGGAGTTCAACATATCCTTGCACTCTGTGGAGTTAGTTGGCAGATTTTCTTCTTTTTTTCAGTGAAGGTTACCTTCTCTCAGAGCAATGCATTGAGTGGAGATATGCTAGGGGATAGTGAACTAAAGTGAAAACTGGGTGTGATCACTCATGTTGTTTTTCTCCTTGCACCCCCTTCTTTGGTTTTCTGATACTCTCTTGTCCAAGTCGCAGGTTGCCTAGAGAGGACCAGTAGATTTTAGCAAGGTCTAAATTTGTTGCTTGAAGAAGATTAAATTAAGCTGTGAGTTGCATTAGATGTTTGCTGCGCTGGTTTTCAGTTGCAAAAATGCTTAATGCATATGAACATTGCATAAAATGAGATGTCTTGTAAATACTGATTCCCCCAAGCAATCCACTTTGTCTGCACTGCAAAACCTATTTGAAATCTTATATATTGGAAATATATATTCCTGGAAAAATCCAGGATGTAAGATGTATAAATTTTTAATATATGGCTCAAATCAAGCTACTTTTAAGTAAAAATTGGCTTATTATATATTTGAAATGGCTGAGCAGTTAAGACGCTGAGCTTCTTAGCTGGAAGGTCAGCGGCTCGAGTTCGAGACCCAAGTGCCACTGAATAATAGGATGAGCTCTGGTTCCTGCTCCAGCTCCTGCCAATCTAGCAGTTAAAAAATTCAAATAGATAAATAGCTACTGCCTAATTTAGGTGGGAAAGGTATGTGTACCTTGGTATGTAGTCATGCTGCCACATGACCACAGAAGCATCTTTGGACAATGCTGGCTCTTTGGCTATGAAACAGAGGTGAGCACTGCCCCCCAGAGTCGGTCACAACTGGCAGAAGAAATCTTTACCTTCACCTTAATTATTTATTTAGTCTTATGAACAAATACCAGCCTAATTTTTCTAAAGAGATAAAAGGAATTTTAATATCTTTTCAGTAAATGACTGAAACTTGGTGGATATTGACAAGTGATGTGATCATGTTAATTATCCAGAGACCTAAAATTCCAGCAGCTATTGATAAATGTAAACAATCATGGATATAAACATTTATTTATAACCAAACTAAGAGAAAAAAATATGGAATTGTCCTTGGTGTTATCACATGACTATAATTATTTTACAAGCATCATTTATTACACATGCTATATCTGTGTGTGTGTGTGAAAACATATGTATATGTATGTATGTATATGTATACACAGAGACATACATACAAAAAGATGGCAAGCCATGTGAAACTATGATATTTCCCAAAGAATCACTTTAGCGGGCTAGAAAGTCCAGACATGCCTTGACTTTTTCTATTTTGGATCAGGCGAGTGCTTGTTTTTATTAAAATTTATTATTAGTAGTAAGAGACTACTGCCCATAATTCTTTAATGAAAGATGTCTGGATTAAAATTCAGGTTTGTTATCACAAGGAATTTTTTCCTCCTGGGAATAAGATATAGTCTCTAACTGCTTCAATGAAGTTAAGACCTCTTGGATCGAGTTTGATTGCTTCAGCAGTATCATAGAAGCGGCCTGTCACTGCCTTCTTCCAGGATCTCGATAGCTGTGGGATTCCAAGTAGTTCCCATCCAGTTTTAATCAGCGTTGATCCTGCTTAGCTTCTGAATTAATCAAGATCATATAGATGCTGCCACCTAACAAGCACTGAACAAAGGAATAATGTAATCTGATTTCATTCTGCATAGTTCGTTATTATATTTTTCTGAATTAAATACCTTTGTATATAGTAAAATTAGAATTTAAATATGAGAATGAAACACAGTAATTCATTGTCACGTTATTGGATTTCCTTACTTGGGAAAGAATATCTTTTTCCAATAAGAAATCACATAAGAACAGTAATTTGAAGTCTTGTACAGAGAAGTATTTATCGTTCAGATTGTAAGAAATTGTTCCTACCATTTGCACAGTGGATTGCTTAAATCATGATAATGACAATACCTTGTTGGAACCATAAAAAGTAAAGGTAAAGGTTTTCCCTTTCAATCATGTTCAACTCTAAAAATAAGAGCTCATCCCCATTTCATAGCCAGTGTTGCACTTCCTGGTCATGATTGCATGCCAAGGTGCACAGAACGCTCTTATCTTCCCACCAATTTAGGTAATACCTGTTTATCCACTTGCATTTTGCATGCTTTTGAACTGCTAGGTTGACAGGAGCTGGGGCGAATAACGGGAGCTCACCCCGTTACATGGCACCTGGGTCTCAAACTTGGACTGCTGGCCTTCTGGCCTTGATGCCCAACATCTTAACCCCGAGGCCACCATGCCCCAAACCATATACACTTTTAAAAGAAGGGAGAAGGAGGCAGGTGAATTTTGCATAATGGTTGGGGACTGGAAATAGTATAAGGAATGGTCACTTCATCTAACTTCGTTCATTTTTCTTTAACATTAAAGAAACAAATGGGATTTACAATATCATACAATTGCTAAATCGACAGTTGGAATTTTATGTTTCTTTCTAACAGAAAGATTTCATGAGTGTAGAACTCAGTGATGGGCATATTAAAGTCAGTTATGATCTAGGCTCAGGAACAGCTTCAGTTGTCAGCAACCAGAGCCACAACGATGGGAAATGGAAATCATTCACTTTGTCAAGAATTCTCAAACAAGGTGAGTTGTTGCAGCGATAACAGAAACATCCTAATTATCTTATCCAACACAGCTAACTACCTAATCACAGAGAAGATGATGTATCAAATTGTAGGTTTAGAAAGTTATGGAAGAAAAATGATTTAGCAACTTCTTTTGCTTTCAATTATAGATAGCTCAGGTTAGCTGTGACTGATTGCAATGTCAAATGGGTCCCTTATAATTTTGCTTTTGAATGAGGTAGTTTAATTTTCTAGGCATAATTCTACCTCACAGCTGCCTAAATTACACTCAAAATTGTAGTCTAAGTAAAAAAATGTATTTTTCATGCAGTGCCCTGATGTTTCTCTCAAGTTCATAAAACAAACCTACGCTATTTCTTTTGAATGGAAGTTGGTTTTATGTTTGGTGATGTCTTTCATATTTTGCATTCCTTTAAGTGATTCTAAAAGGCGGAGAGTTAAATGCTGCTGGTGTCATCAGTCTGTTCACAATGCAAAGTTCATTTTATTAAGTGCCACCAACCCTTGACTTGCCAGACAGGAAGGCTTCCTTTTAGCAAGGAGATGTTAAAATATATATGGCAGCTATACTTGCTGTTAAGTTCCACCTAAAATGTAGAGGAAATTCAAGCAAACTAAGCAAAATTTCGATATAATGGAAAGAACATTTTCAGAAGCTTTTCACAAACTGCTGATAACAGGAGAAAAAAATGTGACCCAGCTTGAGCTTTTCCATTAGTATTATTTGCTAAGACCAGGGAGTTGAATGTTTTCTCTGTGTGTTCAATGAATTAAAACTTTTCTAATTTATCTCTAAATTGTGACTGAATTGTATAAAACCATTAAACAAGTCCAATTAATCACATTTATTCTGAGAAGCAAAGCCACGTTAATGGTTTTCTGAAGCATCTCTGTATGTTCATGTGTCTTCACTATTCTGTACTAACTTTATATCTCAGGTTTCTTAAGATAAATGTCACAATACATTTATTTCATGATATTGAGCTGCATGTAATGAATGCACTGAGTAGGAGACAGTGGCTGAGTGGTTAAGATGCTGGGCTTGTTGGCCAGAAGATCAGTAGCCTGAGTTTGAGACTCAGGTGCCACGTAACTCCCGGGTGAGCTCCCATTACTTGCTCCAGCTTCTGCCAACCTAGCAGTTCAAAAGCATGTCAAAATGCAAGTAAATAAATAGGTACCACTTCAGTGGGAAGGTAACAGCGCTCCATGTGCCTTGGCATATAGTTATGCTGGCCACATGATTACAGAAGCATCTTCAGACAAATGCTGGCTGTGAATCAGAGATGAAGCCACCCTCTAGAGTCAGCCACGAATGGCAGGGGACACCTTTATATTTTAATGCACTGAAGCAGCAGGAATTTCCTCTGCGTTCTTCATCTAGAAGACCTCTGAGATCCCTTCCAACTCAATGATTCTATGATCTTTGCATTCCTTATGGTCCCCCCAGTCTCCTGCAGCAGTTCCTCAAATCTCCAGAGCAGATTGCAAAGGGAGGTGAGAGAAAGAGAATTCCATCCATCAGTTCAAATGGCAGATAGTCCCCATTATCTAACTTTAAATAGATCTGCAACCCTTCTGATTCCACCAGGAATGGCAAATCATATGACATCAAAATGTTTTGTATTAAAATAATATTTTAAAAGTCTGTGTGAAAAATAACTCAAAATCAAGAGCAGGAAGGTATGGAGGCATTCAACTGAAAATTCCCTGCTACTGAATGCAGTTGGATAGTCTGTAGAAAGTGAGCAGTGTGATTCTGTTTAAATCTTAATATAGAGATTGAAAAATAATTACAGATGCTCATTAAAACTTTGCTAAAACAAAGTAGGTGGTGACCTAAGACTTTTATACAGTACTGTTTATTAATTTGGAGTGAGTAGAAAAGTCATGTACTGTATACAAGCAAAACCTCCAAATCATAATTCTGATCGATGTGGGAGATTTTTGCATGTTTTATTTGTAACTGAAGTAAGGAGAATCTGGAAAACTATCATTAAACGCAATAGAATTAAATCAAAAGCTGAAATAAAACTGTAATTGATTATATATTTAATTATTAGATATCTTTAGGCACTGCTTTCTTCTTTTCTCATGTTTTTGCTTGCTTGCTTTTATCTTCGTAATGTTTTCTATTTTAATACTTTTATTCTTTTAGATTAGACTGTATGTCAGTATTAATCTGCAAGGATGGGCTTCCATTCATATGTTCTATATATTCCATTCATGTATTCAATATCATATTCTCTTCATATATTGAATATGAAAATATAGTTAAATGTGTTAATCATAAGTTCCATTTGGATAAAGAGAAGAAAAAAGATTTGAAATATTTCCTGTTATACATATATACACATAAACGTTAAAACCTCTCTTTGTATTTCCCCAGCTAACATATCAATTGTAGACATAGACTCTAACCATGAAGAAATCATATCAACAGTTTCTACAGGAAAGCACTTTGGTCTCAATCTGAAAGCTGATGAGCCAATTTATTTTGGTGGATTGCCTTCACTGAGAAGAAACCTAAGGTAATATGATTTAAAATATAGTTGATTATAAAGATTCAATAGCAAAATCTGCCTCATTCATTGAACAATATTAGTACATTAGAGAAATCCACAAGATGAAAGAATATAGCCTCCTTTGTACTATGCTCAGTTCCTGGTAACCACTGTACATGGATCTATCTGTACAATTTTCATGACAGTATTGGGGTGATTTGCCATTGCCTTCATCTGCGATTAAGGAATCACAGGCTCCTTTTATGGTTTATAAAGAAGCAGCCTTTTCTGTAGGGAGGTTGAGAGTCCTCATGTAGATCCTTTGCTACCACCTTATTCCTGTTATTGCCTCCATCCTTGCTAACATTTGCTTTCTCCCTGTCTGTGATTCCACTGAATGGTTTTGTCCATGCAATCAGGCCAACCTAAAGCATCCCAAACTGATCATGTGTCATGTGCTTGTTACTTTAATACACTACAGATATAACTGTTCGCCGCATTTTCTATACTAGAGCAATATAACAAATATTTCAGTCTGAACAGAGGAGAAAATTAGATATGTGATACTGACACAGTAATTGAAAGAGAAATGGTTCTGTCAGATAACTTCTCCCATAATCTTAATACTTCTAATTATTTTTCTGATGTTCCCATGTTTGCCTAAGAATCCTACTGAATGAAGAAATCTCAGCTTTAGCAGGTATCAGTAGTTATAGTTCATGCCATATGCTCACAGTAAACACACAGCTCTCTTTTAAATACTAGAAACTACGATTCATTTTCCCAATTAAAATATCCAGACAGAGCATTTTTACAAAAGTTCCATTCAAGTTTTATAGATGGCTTTGATGTTATATTTTTAACAAAATGGATTATTGCTCTTCTTGGAAGGATTGGTAACATAAGCTGCATCTTTCAAATAAAATAAGCAACTAGAATAATAGTTAACTTATTCTGTAAAAGTGTGCTTTTCTTTAGAATTTTAATTGTCTGATGTCTACTTATATTCTGCTGAATATCTCCTCGTGAATAAACAAAAATCCATTTTCAATGATTTTTCAATTCATAACAGATTGTGTAAAAGAGAAAATGATAGCTATGATTCACTTGTATCCCAAACATCTTTTACTATGCACATATGTATATTCTGTTCCTTGATGGAACTGAAAATGCAGTTATTTCTTTATTATTGTTTCTGTTTACTTCTAATTGGCCATATGTTTAAGTTCTTGTAAGTTTCACTGAGAATTTGTTGAAAAAGTGGTTTGATGCCCATTTTCAACAGGAAATTAAGCAAAATAAGTGCTAATAGGCTTCACACATGCCTTTAAGATATCAAAACTGAAAGTCCCTGAAAGGAAAAAAATTAATTAAAAATCATACTTCTTTTCCCTTTCATAATATCATTACATCGGCACTCTCTCAAATGCAGCTTCTTGGCTTTTGTAATATACAATAATAATTTTTAAAATGTTACTTCCATCCCCTCCCAAATATTACCTGGCCCTGCAAATTTTGGAATGAAGTGACTCTAAGATGCTTTCCAGAATGCCAGCAGATAACTTAATCCATTAGATTCATCTGTTCCTATAGGAGAATCTAACTGTAAAAGATGCTCAGTGTGGTTCTTACACTGTCCCTCAGCCTTGTCTTCTCAGCCACAGAACTGAATGCCTCCACCCCCCTTAGCAAAGATACCATAGGAATTAAGGAGATGTGTTAGGTGAAAGGCAGCACAGCTAGTTTGCTTTCTGCTCCAGCCTCACACATTCATCACATGCTCAACAGCCTAACCCTAATCTTAATCTTAACCATGAAATGGTGCCAGCATTTTGGCCAGAAAAGTTCTGCTCTCTCTCTCCCACTGCAACCAAACTTGTCTGAGTGGTCAACACAATATAAAGAAAACCAGCGGTAGAAATAGAAGCTAAATAAGAATAAAATAAAAGCAAAACTGATTACAGTGTCCCCCAGAACACATTTTTCTGAATGAAACTACAGACACACAATATCCTAGTGCCGAGCCATGATAGTCAAATAAGTTAAAAACTTTTAATTGAGCCTGCACGCTAATTGGTAGCCAGAGCAGGATCCTAATCAAAAGTGCTCTCAAAGACGGGCACTGCTTAACATATGGTCTACTGCATTCCGAAGCAATGCTCTGAAGCATCGAAGTGATCTTTAAAGACAGTCCCACGTAGAACACACTGCAGTAGTCTAGATAGTAATAAGGGCATGAATCACTGTAGTGAAATCCTCTTGGACCTGGTAAAGTCATCGCTAGTATTCCAACTGAAGCTGGCAAAAGCACTAGCAGA
Organism: Acrochordus granulatus; assembly: GCA_032468055.1. Lineage (NCBI taxonomy): Eukaryota > Metazoa > Chordata > Lepidosauria > Squamata > Acrochordidae > Acrochordus > Acrochordus granulatus. The sequence goes on along the minus strand of JANHZU010007658.1, from coordinate 150,604 downwards.
AGCTTCCCATCTAGAAAGAGTCCCAATATTTACCATATTGGGTGACGTCAATATGACGTCCAGAAAGAGTCCCAATATTTACCATATTGGGTGACGTCAATATGACGTCCAGAAAGAGTCCCAATATTTACCATATTACTCACCTTGTATCAGGGTGAGGGGGAAAAAACAGTTTATTTGAATCCTGCCTTATCTTTTTGCATACCTTGCTTTACCTGGGCCTCTAATTCCCTACTTACAAGACCATGATGCGTGGGAAATTATTTAAAAGACATATATCAACTCCCTAAGATATTTGAACCTATCTATAAATCTGTATCATTCTAAAAAATGTTGAAAATAGTAACAAAATTTTTTTTTCCTTCTCTCTTTTTTATTTTTATTCTGTTTTATCTAGTATGAAATCAAGGTAAAAGCCATAATACTTAAATCAATGCTTGCATGCTGTAAGCTTTGCATGGGTTAAGTGCCGCTTGCAACCGGTGGCAAAGCAAAAGCATTTGTGTATGTCTTTATTCCAGTTGTTGCTCTGGGGCTTGCTCAGTTGGCAACCGATCCTGCTGCAGCAAATCAAGTGCTTAACAGAGACTTGCCACATGCTGCGCACATTCGCAGCAACAGATCCTTAGCTGGCATCTTCACACAGTTTACATCTCGCTGTGTTGGATTTATTTTTGTTTTTTTCCCATTCCTTTCAAATTAATTAGGTCAGGATCCTAATGAAAGAAAAGATTTAGGTACGAATTATAATAACACCAGTTTTAAAAAGCAGTCCACATTTCAGTTCAGCATGGATCAGATTAATGATTCAACATTACTAAAAATGCTGGAGGTCTGAAAATTTGGAAACATGGATGGATTTAAAAAGAATCACTATCTAACCAGGACTTTTCAAGCTGATACATTTGAAATGGTTCAGACCACAATTCCCTTGATGTGAGCCAAAATCGCCAGCCTTGAAAAACTAAGGTGTCACATTTCCATAAAGGATCTGTTTCTCGGACATACCTTTTTCGTATCTGCTAAGGAAGTCTCCTTTGGGATCAAACTAGATAAAAATTCCAATAGTCAAGAGTTTTTTTTGAATGGAAGTCAAGATGTCTTTGTATGCTTGTAAAGCAGATCCTTTCTCATTCTCATTCCCCTGTGGTTTTCCCTGTGCCTCATGGGTGTCATAGTAGCTAAAGGTTCTGTCTAACGGTCCTGGTAATAACATTCAGATTTCTTTCCATTGACTCTAGAAGCTGAAACCTCATTTACCATGCATGACATTTTTAATTATCTTCATTTTTTTTCATTTCTTCAGACAAAAACCTCAAAATCATTTCCAAGACGTCCTAAATAACATGCATATATTAAAATTAGAATTGTTTCAAGTGATAAGTCTGAGGTCAGAGGTTTTCTTACTGATCTTTGTAAGCTGTGCTCTGTTCCTTTAAATAAGTAATTAAGGAATATCATGGTCTCTACTTAGAAAAGAACCATAAAATCAATTTTGAAGTCATTTCAGCACTTCAGATTAGTTCAAGTAGATTTTCTAGATCAATGTGATTTTCTAAGTCGATTTGGAATTCCCAAGCAGATTTGACAACATCGTTCATAAAAAAATGATGCGTTCAGATATTTGATCAAATCACTTCAAATGAAATTTCTGAATCTGGGCATCGCATAGCCCCAAGAAATAAATATTTTGTTTGGAGGCAAGTTGTTATAAAAATGCAATGGAGAGACTAATTCACATGGGAGAATAATGCTTGACACTAAGTAAAAGCTAAATTGTGTTTATTATTACCAGATCTGCTTCTCTAGCTCTGCTGATGGCCATGGGGAAATGAGAATAAGCAACATGCAAATTACATGATTCATACATTAACTTCAGTTGGCAAAATAGAATAGAATGGAGGTAGTTCCTTCTTTTTTAATATGAATTTGTGAGTACTGGCAGCTTTTGGGAGAGATATGCTGTGCTTTGCTGAGATGGCTTTGGTGCAATTTAAAAAAAAGAAAATCTACCAACAACAATAAAGCAAAATAAAAAGTGCTGCTTATGAACATTTCAGTTGGTAAATTACAATGTGTTATGATTCTGTACATATACGAATTGTTTGTGTTTCGTATCTAATGCCAGATTTAAGTTCTTATTTTCACAAGCATCTTTCACTTGGATGGTAAGTTGGTAATTCTGTAAATTAGCCATGTATCTCAAGACACCCCAGTTTTCTGTACCTTACCTTCTGTACAAGAATCAGTTGCAAATTATTTATGAGATAGTTTTTCCAGGTTAGTGGAGTGGTAAATGAATATGAGAAATATTCATAAAAAGTCAGAATTTAATTGGTCTTTGGGAAAAAGTCATTGGGTTATTTCAGTGTGTTGTTGCTCTTATTGTTTGCAGATCTTTGAAATTAAGAGTTTTCTGTTCAAGGCTTCAATGTACACAGTAGAATGTATTTTAAACTGCGTTTTTACCGTGTGAGCAAATGTAGTACAAATCAAACTTAAACACCAAAAGTGTCAATTACCTTCTGAATTGTACAGTAATAGTGATGCTTTTAAGTAGATCTCATGTGAGACAAGGAAACTGCTAAAATATTTTCAGTTGGAAGTTCCAGTGTTAGAAAAATAAACATGGATATCTTAGATTAATGTTAATGTTGATTACAGGTAGTCCTCTGGTTATGACAGCATTTGGGACAATTCATAAGTGTTAACGCGTAATGTCACATGACTGCATTGCCTAGTGATAGCAATCCTGGCAGTCTTTGTTGCTGTTGTAACAACAGGACAATGCAAGTCATCAAGTGAGGACCTCGCATGATTTTGATATGAGAAGAGGTAGAAGTCCTAAGCAAGTAAGCTGGTGGGCAGGGGCCAGGGGCAGGTGCTAGGAAGTCCAGCTGAGTGCCCCAGGCAGGTATTAGGGAGCATGCCATAGGTGAGCACTAGGGAATGCAGACAGGTACCACAAGTGGGCACGGGAGAGCATAGATGAGTGGATGCTAGGGAGTGTGGGTGGGGTTGCTGCAAGAGGGTGCTAGGGAGAACTGGTGGGTGCTGCCAATAGGGCTTCTGTATACTGGCACCTCAGAGCACGGGCAGGGGTTGCCACAGATGAGTGCCACTACCCCAATGCCACTACCTCAATGGAAAGGGGCCAGAGCCACATTCTCCATACAGTGTACCACTGCTGCCTTGGTTATCCTCCCACCAGACAGCAAGCCAGGGACATTTCCATGGTCCTCCCTCACCTGTGGCCAGGATGCCTAGTGGCAATTCCTGGAAGCTACTCAACCAAGAGCTTACCATGCAGCAAGGTGGCTGACGGGGGAGGTGGCAAAAAAGGACAGGTTTTCCCTTCATAGCACGATCAACAGAGCCCCTGCGCCATAGGTCTTGATCAGTTGTAAGTCCGGGTTTTAAGCACCACTGAAACTCTGAACAATCGCTGTACAAATGGACATAACCTGAGGGCTAGCTGTACTTTTGTCATCATCATTCTAATTGGAATTTCAAATTTTTGTTTCTTTAGTCCACTTTCTAGTTTGTTTTCAAAACTGGAAATCCAGTGGTGCAAGAATTAATTTAATCCTATAGCCATTATATTTTAGAAGAGTATCAACATTTTGCAGAAATAATTTTGTCCATGTGTATTGTGGTAGGAATTCTTGAATTCACTAGCTCAGTAAGTCCAGGGAATTTTATGCATCATGAATGCATTGGTCTCTAAGGAAACACAAGGGTTTTTTGAACTGGACCAACATGAAAATCGTATTTTATTTGATTTTTAGAACAATTCTTTATATCCTGAAATGTTTAACTTGAAGTTAACTCTATTTCTATTTTATATTGACAGACCAGAAGTAAATACAAAGAAATATGCAGGTTGTCTCAAGGATATTGAAATTTCCCGGACACCATATAATCTCTTAAGTAGTCCTGACTACCTTGGGATTACCAGAGGATGCACATTGCAGGTTAGTTTCTGAACTCTCTGGGTTCTCCTTGAACAACCTGATACTAGTGATTTACATCAGCAAACAACTAATTTATGACTTGCACTGAACTAATTAAGAAAGGAGAAACTTCCCTTTGGGCAAATCTTTGCATAAACTATTTTATCTTTCTACTATGTGTTTATTTTATTAATTATATGAGATGTTTCCACAGTAGCAAATTTATTATATATGTTGGTTATTTATATCTTACTTTACTTCCACTAAGAAAGTTAAGACAATATATATGGAGTTGCTGAAAACAATTCCTAAATATAATCTACAATAGTATTTTTACAAATTAAGACAACCCCATATAAAACTAGTGATTTAAATTAAGTGAAATTAAGCATTCTAATGTCTCAGTGTGGAAAGCAGTTAAACCATGAATCAAGCCATGTATAGCATATTGATCAGTTGGGTTCAGTTGACAAGCTAAAATGCAGTAACCAACAAGCACCTGCCACATAACACTCCAGATTTAACAATTGTTGGTAAGAAAGACAAAAAAAGTCTGGATAGTGGATGTGGCAGTACCGGAGACAGCAGAATAGAAAATAAAGAACTGGAGAAAAATTGCAAAATGCAAAGATCTGAAAATAGAAATACAACGACTGTAGCAAAAGAAATCAAAGATGGTACCGATAGGAACAGAGGTCTTGGGTGCAATCCCAAAACAAGTGGAGCACCACTTGAATGCCATCAGCATTGACAAATTCACCATCAGTCAATTGCAAAAGGCAGCAGTACATGGAACAGCTTATATCCTGTGACGATACCTGTAACACCATCAAAGAACAGCATCTGCAACAGATGCGGTGGCCCAGTGGCTTAATGATGTCAGTTGTATCAACCAGAAATGGCCGGCACTCTGGCAGTTCAAGCTGCAGCACCACATGATGAGGTGAGCTCCTGTCACTTGCTTCCAGCTCCTGCCCACCTAGCAGTTCAAAAGCACATAAAAATGCAAATAAATGAATGGGTACCCCTTCAGGGGGAAGCTGACCAGCAGCAACAGGAGCAGCGAGTCGGCGCTGGACTTGCCTGTCTCGGGGGCAGAGTAGGAGCTGCAGAGGATGCCCCATATGTGAATATAGCCAGCCACCGAGGGGGGCAGGGTTTAGTAATGTATAAAATGTTTAATGCTTGTAAGCCACCAAGAGTTTTCGGAGATTGGCGGCATAGAAATGTAAAAGATAGATAGATAGACAGACAGACAGACAGACAGACAGACAGATTGATCTGCCTATCTCAGGTCCTTGGGAAGAACTCAAAAGGTGGGCAAAAATGCCAAATCCAGTCAAAACATCTGGCTGACTATGTGATGAACCAAAATAATAATAGTATTGCAGTGACAAATGAAGGAGCCTAAATACAACTGGATTGACTTTGAAACAGGAAGGGGGGAAAAGCATAAACATAGCATAAACATTCAATTACATTCAATTCAATTGCAGATTTGTGTTGATTTACATCAATGCAAATTATGTAAATCACATCAATTGTATGGACAGACTTTCTAAACAGTCTTTAAACAGACATTTCATTATTTCAGTGGTAAAATTTAAAACAGATTTCCATTGCATCCAATCTGTCAAACCAAATTTTCACAACAGATATTCCTCAATTTATAACTGTTCATTTAATGACAGTTTGAACTTACGATGGCTTAGAAAAAAATAACTTATGATCCATTCTCATAGTTGCAACCATTGCAGCATCCCCATGGTCATGTGATTGCAATTTGGGCATTTGGCAAACATTTTGCATTTATGATGGTTTGCAGCATTTTATGGTCACTTGATTGCAATTTGAAGCTTTCCCAGCCAATTTCTGACAAGCTATCTCAGTTAAAGAAGCTGAATTCACTTAATGAATGTGTGATTCTTTAACAACCATGTGATTTACTTAACAACCACATTATTCATTTAACAATCATGGTAAAAAAAACTTTAATATCAGGTCACGTAATTTACTTAATGCCTGCATCACTTAGCAATCAAAATTCCAGACCCAATTGTAGTCATAAGTCAAGGACTATCTGTATTTGGCACTAGGGACCTGAATATCTCCAGGACTGCCACCTTTCATATTCACCAGTCTGTCAGACCAACTCAGAAGCTTCCATGTTCTGTTATCTGTGGGTTCCTCCATCATCCTCTTAGCTCTGTTGAGTTTCTCCACCATCACTGTATGGTAGCCCACATATATTTTGAATTTTAGCATCTCAAGTTTGTTATTAGCTTACTAGGAGTTCTGGGAGGAGCAATCTGGGATCGTATTTTCCTTGGGTTTTCTCCTATGACGTAGTTTATAGGACAACATTCTCCTGGACATCCATTTCTACCTTTAAATTCTTTACTGAAGCTCCCCGTCAGTTCTTTCATTCGATATGCATCTACTTCCTTTCTGAACTGCGGTATGGCGTACCTGATTCTTGCTCACAGCAACCAGGGGGAGAAGAGGGGAGAGGACGCTTATCAGTCAACAAGATAAGAAAAGGAACATCAAGGGAACGCTCAACTACTTAACACTGAGGACTTCAAAGGTAGAGCACATTTTTAGCAGCATCTGCCAATCCTAGATATCCACAGCCAAAACTAATAGGATGCTGGAAGGAGCTTCACATAAAAAATATTTGCGGCTGAATCTAAGCTTAACAAAAAATTTCAATTGCTGAATAATTTAACAGATGGAGAAGTGCTTATGCAGCACTTTGAAATGTAAACTGTTGCGCTAGTTATTATGATATTGTTGCTGCTACAAGCATGTTTTTTTATTCAATTCCTTCTTTTTTATAGAACATCTACACAGTCAGCTTCCCTAAACCTGGCTTTGTGGAGATGCCGCCAGTCTCTCTTGAAGTGGGAACAGAAATTCACTTGTCCTTCAGCACTAAAAATGAATCTGGTATCATACTCTTTGGCACTAATGAAATATCTGTCCCTCCAAGAAGGAAACGCAGACAAACAGGGCAGGTATGGAATGGGATTGTTGGGTTACTCTTGCGGGTAGTATCATTGGCAGGTATGTGTTCCTATTCCGAACTGAATTATGCCAAGTTTAGCTTATAACAAGCATAATGGAATGCAGTTTCAGGAAATTTATTCAGAAAGTCATCTTTTAAAAGCTTCAAAACAAGAAATCTTTTAATCTTTACTGTATTATTTTAAAACTATTTTAATTGACAGGACAGAAAGACAGGATATAAAGAAAAATAAGATTTAAAAATAAATAAAGGCTTTGATAATAGTGTTTTGCTTTGGTTAATGCTGCTCTTGGAGCAGCTTAATTTTTCAAATGATGGTTAGGGTTATACTGTATTACAATTATTATATAATATAAAAATGTAAGAGAATCAGTTTAATGCTGTAGTGAAAATCACAAAGCTAAAAGCCAGAAAATTGTGAATTCTACTCTTGCCTAAGGCACAAAGTCAACTGGATGCTTTTGGGCCAATCAGTCTCTCTTTGCTGTAGAAAGAAAGAAGGATAAACCACCATCAAATCTTGCCAAAAACCCAATTGACTTGTCCAGGCAATCACCAGTAAACAATTTGTCCCAAAAAAACAAAACAAAACCCACTATATAATATTGGTATATTTTAAAAAAAGAGGAGGAACTTGTGGAGAAAGGAAGGAATCTAAACAGCACAACAAAGAAAACATGCCCCCCAAAATGTAGTATGGGATCATCTACATCTATTCTGTTGTGTATGTCTGTTGTGTAGTTTAAATGATTGCTTTATTACAGCTAACTTCTACTATGTAGAATTATAATCTAAAATTATAACTCTTTTTATGAACTGAAAACAACAGGGAAGTAGAGGAATGAGACAACAAACTTAGGCCACTTAAAGAACTAATTCTAATTTCATTTTTTTAAAAAAACGATTTTGTCTGCACTTCTTGAATAGAATTGAATTACCACTTGGTTTTTGAATTCCCCAAACTTCAGAATGTCATCTTGGCTTGAAAAAAATGATCATATTAGAATTAAATGTATGGAAGAGTCATTATTTTAGGATAAAGTAAACATAACAGTATATATTTTGTGGAAGAAACCATCAAAACATAAATCAATTTTCATGCACATTTTAAAATGAAAATTGATACAGCAAAAGAGGAAGCAGATAATGCAAGGTTTCTACAGTCTTCTTACCAAAGCTATAATCATTCAGTACATGATTATAGCCCATAGGTAGATAGGTAGGTAGGTAGAGTATGTGGGTTTATACACATATCTATTAATAGTTCTTGACTTCATTATTTACAAAACACTCCCTCTCGGAATTACTATTACTTAATATTTACACAAAGGAGATAAGCAAATAATATATAATTGGATATAGACATTATATAAAACACTGTGTGTGTGCGCCTGCACGTGTGCATGCACATGTGTGCATACATAATACACATTCTAACTTCTTTAGTGTATGATTTGGGTAAGAAATTAGAAGAGTTATTTAGGAAAACCTTAATAACACCTTTACAAACTATGAACAATTAAAAATCTGATTTATGCAGATGCTACACATATATTCCTTTCTCTTTTTGATGGTACCAGTACAATAATACAGATTAGAAGTTCATCATATTTTCAAATTATTACCAGTGGCTAGAATTAGGCAGGTTCCCCACATTTAATAACAATAACAATAATTTATTAAATTTGCATGCCACATGACTAATATAGTAATGGATATTTTTTCTGTATGCCCTTTTCTGTCATTATCAAAGGAAATGTCCATGGTCTCTTGGGGAAAATGATGAGAAAAACATAAAATTAGGAGTAAAGGCTTTCTGTTGAAATGTTTGTTGTTCCTTGCAGGTGTATTATGCTGTATTCCTGAATGGAGGTCGCCTTGAAGTACATATCTCTACTGGAGTAAGAGATCCACGCAAGATCATTGTCAAACCTGAGTCTGGCCAGTTTCATGACGGCAACGAACACTCCATTTGGCTGGAGAGACTTGGAGGGTAATAAATCAGAATATTAGGAGTCCTGCATTAACCCTCTATTTTTCTGCTAATCATGAAACTAAGAATGGAATGACTCTTTAGTTTTTCTTGAAAAGTCTAACGAAAATGATGAATTCATTGCTACACAGGTTATACTTCAGCATAGGCATTGCTGTTTCAGGTTTTCATTAATCTAAATTGCTATGTTTCAACTTAAACATCTTTTGTAAATGCAATTTTGTAATCTTATTGATACAGCCAAGGAACTGGATAATGAATTAATATCAAAGAACAACTTCCAGTGAGAAGCCAAAGCAACAACAGGGCTAATTACATTCACACTGAACTGAAATTAAAACTTCTGTATACTTATAGGCCCCCCAGTGAGGCACCACCTTGCTGTGGTTGGGGGGCTTGTGTGCTCTAATGAAGATGAGAGCTCTGCCAGAG
>JANHZU010007658.1:84606-100203 GCA_032468055.1 Acrochordus granulatus | reverse complement strand
TATTGGTTGCTTTCCAGGATACAGAGGTTTCTAAAGAACCTTCCTCTCCTCTGCTGACCAGTACATCTAAGAATGGAGCTTCAGCAACAAGCATCCATTATCACACAAGAAAAGTTGCATGAGGACTTTCTATGGCAGGGTAAAGATACACTGCAGCACCCAGGAGGTGAAGGCAGAAGAGATTCAGTATCTAACAGTCCAGTTTAGGTGGAATGGGAACCCCAAGTCTTCACTAAGAAATGCCTGCATGGTGGTCCACCAGGCGGGGGAGTGATGAGAGCAAACCCAGGATGTGGCATACTCTTCCATATATATATAATATTTTGAAAGTCAGAGAATGCATTTTTTGAGATTTACTGGTTGGCATCACCTATCTTCTGGAGGCCACTATGTGTAGACAGATTATGAAATGCAAGCACCAGCTGGACATGAGAGAAGCATCAGGTATGATTTATCGATTCCATGTGCAGACTGTCCTCATGATTACATTAGCCAGATGGCAGATTAAAGACAAGACTATGGGAACATGAAAGGGCAGGTAAGTGGGGGAATTCCTCCTTGCAAGTAGCCATGCACAGTTATACCCAAGGACATACTTTTGATTTTGCTGCAGTGATGGTCATCGGCCGGATAGGGAGTAAGATGGCCAGGGAGATAACAGAAGTATGGGAATCAGGCCCCATCTGTTACTAGAAACATAGAATTGCCATCTGTCTACTAGGTGTTCTGCAGTGAGGAAAGGGAGGCAAGTGGAGGAAGCTAATTGACAGTGGTGTGACATAGAAGCTCATAAAAAGGGAGGCAGAAATGCAGCATGGGAAAGGATTGCCATGTTGTGAAGGTATGTCTTTTGATTCTCAGATGATGAACTCAAGTATGGGGTTGAAAGCTCAGAATAATAAAACTTTAAACCCAGTGATCAACTCAGCTTGGTGGATACAGTTTTTTTTAAAGTACTTCCTTTCTCATACATTATAAATTCTCTGGAGAACTATTGCTCTATATTTCTAAAACAATGTAAAGCTCTGTTGACTTTTGTTTTATGAAGAACAAACACAAATTATTATAACATTCCTGCAAAATCATGTATTCAACTGTGACACACCCTGGTGTAAGATCCAGTTCGAACAGGTAAATCCTTGCCTAAATCATTGGGATACACATATTTGTATGCTTATAAATTCTTGTAGTCTCCAACTTTGGGTAGCCATATTTAAGTTATGTGTCATTCAGTCCATTTATTCTGCACAAAATGAGTAATAACATATGGAAAGTAATACATTATAAGCATCAAAATTAGAATTTACAGCTGAAAAGGCATTAATACTGATATTTGTTTCTCTATTGCACTTACTTACCTTCCTTCTTAACAAACAAAATTGTTAGATGAATTGCAGTAAATATTATATAATATATATAATATAGACCAAGGATTTTTCTAGAACAGAAATATTTTAGCTGAAGAGCTGTATTTACACTTTTGAACAGCATTTCAAAGTGTACAATAGGAAAAAAATGGCCAGAACAGAAATGTATATTTACTTCAGTTTCAATTTAATTTACATTAAACATAACTGATACAATTAGACTAAATGTATTTCATAATTTTTCATTTCTAACATATTAAAACTTACAAATTGGTGACAGGTTTGGGAAAGGTTCCGGAACCCAAGGCTTTCAGATACCATCATCGTAGGTTATATACCCCACATATTTTTTATTGACAAATCAATGTAGATCAGTTTTTGTAATTTGGCATCTATCTGGAATACTGGTATTGCAGGTAGTGTTTGTTTAGTGACAGCCTCATTTAGCAGCTGCTAACAGTTATGATGGTAATGAAAATTATCCTAGCATTTACAATTTTTATAGATCTGCATAGCAAAGGAAAACTGAAGATCATAAGCAGAATCATAGTTTCACTTACAGGACACTTAATGATTGAGTTGCTGATCTTGATTATGATTGCTAAATGAGGACCATTTGTACAAATCCCAGAATTCTTAGTCACACAGTAGGCCATGAAAGACTGAGTAAAATGAATAGCCAGAGTACTTGGAGCGTCTAAGTGTTCTGGCTATTGACTGGCAGGTCTAAATTACTCTGTCTTGATTTCATACTAATTCTTACTTTGAATTATGCTTATTAAAAGAAAACTGTGGTGTAATCTTTTTTTAAAAAAACCTGAAACACATTAGGATTAACAGATGACAGATAGCTCCAGTGGTCTGAAAACAATTGATTACCTTTGGTGTACAGAAAAAGAAGAGACACGGTTTCTTGCAATCATCCATTTTTCTTACTTATCTTGGAAAATACCACCCCAAAAAGAAAGCTATATCAATTCATTCATATTACAGTACATTCTTTAATAAATATATACCTGGAGAAAGCAAGGGCACATTGTCTCACATTATTGAATTAGAATAAATAAGGAGATACCTGTAACATTAATATCACACCACCACCATCTTCCATGATAGAAAAGCATAGTTGAGGATGTTGAGGAGCTGAACCAATGAAGAAATACTTTTCTTATTTTTTAAGAAATGTCTTTAAGAAAATTGGTGCTTGATTTATCTCAAAAGACCTGAAGGAAATAATAATCAGGTGGACCATAGGAAAGGCACAATGGTGCTTTTAACAAGAACTGAAGATTTAGTCCTTCCCAGCAAAATCAGTAAGATCACAAAGCTTCCTGTCCTGTTAATTTTGCCCCAGTAGCTCTCCTTTACTTGAGAGAAACAGAAGGCTAACTTTAGCGTGATACTCCTTTGCGGTGCAACACATCTAAATCTCAAATGAATTCAATGCTTTTTTTTATTTTCCTGGATCTGAACATTACTTTATTGCAGAAAGTCTTTTTATAAAGTCAGAAGTTCAGCTATTTTTTGATTTTATAATCCATTCCGCATTTGGGTTCAGCTGATACAGGTCCTTCATGAAAGTATCATCATCCAGGCATCGTTCACCTGCCAGGAAAACATATTCTATAAAATCTTAAAATAGTAAAATAAGGACATTAATGATTTTCTTAAAGGAAAGTTCATCAAACTTGGTGGAACTTATTTCTGTCATAAATCAGGGAAGACACCAACGTGGACTTTAACTTCAATATCTCATGCTAAATGTGAAACACTTTATGTATTTTTTTAATTTTCAAGAGATACTTAACTCCAGTTGATCCTCCCACTTGATTCTGAAATGAAAGCATTTAAGTATCTGGTCTCATCGCAGTCACTTTTCACATACTGAAAATGGCCATAACAACATCAGTCCCAGCCACCTTGGAAAGCAATTGTGGCATGTCCAGTATTCCCCAATAAGTGGACTGGGAGTCTGTCATTCGTTCTATGCATGCTTTGTTCAGGTTTATCTGTGCATAATGGTCCCTATTTATGACACTGTCCCTCAGCTAAAACTATTTGCTCATCATTTAAGAAGCAGGTCCTATTCTATACACGTTTCTTCCCTGATGAATAATACAGTAACTGAAAATATAATTCAACCAAGTCATTTTTTACATATTGCAATATTAGCTGTAAACAGGGTCCTTCTGGGGATAGATCTTTCAGATAAATAAAATCAGCATTTGCCCTTATTGATTTCTGAACAAGGTCACGTGGCAAACCACAACAGCTGGTTCCTCATCATTCTCCACTCATACAGGTCCATTTATCTGAAACCCACTAATACGGTGGACAGGAGTAAGTTCTGAAACTATATGCTATTATCAAGTATTTATATGCCCACCAAGAAAAAGATTTTAGCACATCTCCTGATAGATTTAATTCCCATGGAGAGGTGACACAAAAACACATAATTTCCAGAATACTGGGGGTAGGAATCTTAACGGTAAGAGTAATTTATTATTAAAATCAATTGCGCAGAACAAGAGTGGGTGCCCCTTCCCAGAATATGTTAAAGTAAAGACAACATAACTATGTGAGGAACGTTTTACTCTGAACTTTTGCAGTGAGCAGGGTGTCGCTTCTGCCTCAAAGATTCGAAGTCATCTGGTAAAAAAAAAACACCTGATTTGACCATTGGTAGTAAGCAGAGTAACAGCCTTACCGATATTTCCTCCCACTTCATGTAAAAACAGCTCTTCTGTCTTCAAAGCTGCTACCGTTCCACTGGCAAAATAAAAGTTAGCAAAATGATCAGCCATGATCCCAAATAACTTCCAACTGAAAGTTACTAGTGTGCTCCAGGAAACAGTTGCTGGCTCAGGAGTTTGCAAGTGCCCTAAAATTATTTTTCCATCTGCTAAATTACTGCAATAATATATCATATCTGAGTGATTATAGAAGCTGTTTGCTACCTTGAATTATAAGAGAGAAAAATCAGTTAAAACAAATCCATGTATTCACAAAGAATAATCATCCTGCCCTTTTTGGAAAAGAAGAGGACATTTTATGGCATCTTTTGACTGGATATTATTCTTCAATACTAATGAATATAAACTACTAGTTTATATTCATGTCCAGAATTATGGTACATGCTCTAAAATTGTTTTTAGAAATTGAATTATATCAATACAGGTAGACCTTGCTTAACAACCGGCCTTGTTTAGTGATCATTTGACATTATGCGAAATGTCCCTCCAGTCATGTGATTGAGATTTGGGCACTTTATAACTGTTGCATTCACGTGATCACTATTTGCACACTTCACGGCCAGCTTCTGACAAGCGGACTCAACGCAGACAACAGCAGTAAAACTGCAAGTCACAGTCACATGATGTCTCACTTAACAACCACATGGGATGCATTTAATGACCATGGAAGTCTGTAAGCTTATGGCAGTCACGTAATGTCGCACCTGATCACCATGCTGCTTAGCAACAGATTGCCAGTCCCAATTGTGGACTGCCTGTATGCATGCCAAATTTTAGGTTAAAGCAAGTTTGGCTGTTTCATGAATTGAAGCACGTCACCCACCTCCATTTTACAAATCCAACAATGGAAGTGTGTCTTTAAATCTGGCGAACAGATTATTATTGACACTCTTTGGAGTCTTGCAACATTTCAGGCTATGCAGCAGTTTAAAGATCTAAAAGACACTGGATACGAAAATTGTACATTCATGAGAGCAGCCTGACACGATACGATGGAGTAATTAAGGAGGTATGGGTCGAAAGATCCCACTGTGTTTAAAGAAGAGAGGCAATACCCTTTTCACATCCCCAGAAGAAAGGCAGAGTATTACTAGGGTTTCCTCAATCAATCCCCTTTAAAAGTGTGGGTGCTTACAGGCCAGTACAAGAAGAAAAGCTTCCTTCTTCTACACGTCTGGATTCAAATGCCTGTGTGAACTTGCCACGAGAGAAAATTGGTCCAAAATCTGTTTTGACTTTGGCACAGACGTTCTTCAGGAGGCAAAGAGTCTCCTACCCTATCGCTGCGTTTTCTTCTCAACAGTGCTATGCAGAAGAAACACCTCAGCATCGTCAGGTGCAATTCATCATTTTGAACATTTTAAACTTATGCCAAGTCCTACAGCGGATACCTTGGCGACTCCTTCCACAAGCAGTGCCAATAGTCCTAGGTGAACTACTGACAATACCGTGTTGGTTTTAAAAAAAAAGTTTATTTTTATTTTATTCTCCACTTGCAAGATCAGCAATTGATTCTTTGGAGAAAATTTGCTGCATCTGTCCCTTCCCTGCTGTGGTAGGAATTCAAAACTAACACTTCCTAAAAGTGGCTTTATGAAGAGTGGCTTGGCAGAAGGAGAGAGAAAGGCAGGCAGGCTTATACCTTTTCTGGCTGAGGAACCTGGCAACGATATCACCAGCTTTTAGTTCTCCTGTCAGCTGAATTGCCATGGAAACTTTGGAAAGATGAGGTGCTTGAACCCGTATTACTCTCTCAGGAATATCAGCCTGCAAAGCAATAATGAAATTGGAACAGACCACCTTGCAGCTGGCTTTGAGAACCTTCTCCAGATCAGTGCAGAATCACGAACCTGGGCACACCACAGACTGAATGCTGAAGTCTGGCATGCTGCCCTGTGCAATTCCTTACTTATTGTGCAGTTTACCAAAATTCACGCATTTAAAAAAAATCCGTAGCAATGGAACATGCTCCTTCACAAATAGGCTTGACGGAGTTTTAACTACCAATCGGAGGACTTTTCTACCTGTTACGATCCTGCATTTGAGCTGTCACATTGATATATGAATCAGACAAAAACCTTTCATTTTAGATTTGTTCCTAAAAAATACTTGTGCATCAAACTGTAATGCAGTTTTCTGTTCTGATAGAGCATAGTCGTTCAAAACATGTAATTGTGATTTCAAATCTCAGATTCATAACGAGGTTGTTTTATATTCAAGTGTAAATGAAACTCGTTTAAATTTCAAATGTATACCGTACAGTGTTTTATAAAAATTGTGAGATATGGATCATCTCAAAAGGCAACTGGACTTTCTTTCTTTCTTGGCTTTTCTGTTTTGACTTTTTTTTCTGTTTTGAACACTTTCCATCCAAGAAGCTTCTTCTGTTCAACTAACCGGTGAGCTAAAATTTATGCTTTTACTTTTAGCAGACTGCTACACGTTAACACACTTAAGAGATGTTTAAATATCTGGGGGTTAATCTGTGCCATCAGGGTCACCTGAATCTGCATGCAATGAGTGAGAAAATTGTCTTGGGAGTGATGAAAGGAGATAAGTGGTGTAAACAGGAGATAAGTGGTAACTAATTCTGCCAGCCCTCTGTTTAGAGAGGGCTGTTCAATTTTAACATAGCTTCTTTGACACTTCTTTCAAAGCAATGTTTGAAACCAAAAAGTATCACTCTCAAGACAGGTTTTAAACTTCTTGGATGAGAAGTGAAATGTCTTTAAAACAGAAAAAAAAATCCAGTCGCCTTTTTAGAAAACTTTTTTGTGATAACCATGACCTGGATGACTGAGAATCTCCACAGACATGTAAAACACGGATGTAACTACGAAGAATCACTGCACACTATAGCTTGGCTCCACATGTCAGAATGTGAAGGCAAGCCCTGGATCAGTATAAGAGCAGGTATTATCGAGAAACTATCTAGATACAGGTAGTTTTTGAGTTACAACAGTAGCTAGAACCAGAATATCCTATTCAGAAATTCCACGAAGCAATGTGGATGTAAAGACAATGGGAATCTCAGCAGCAGAATCTCAGAATCTCCCAGTTCTTGTCATTAACTAAATCCCGCTGGTTGTTAGGAGAGGACCCATCCTGATCCAAGCCATTCACAGCTTGGCCCCTCTCCCAGCCTTCTAAGGTAACCCCCCACCTGCCTATCTCCATCTCTGTCCTTTTGGCCACCTTACACTCTGCTGCCTCTACCAGTCTTGCTGGTCCTTCACTTGCCCTGCCACCCTGCTGGCCCTTCTGCGTTAAGTCAGCTCACCCTTCTCCCCCAGCCTACACTACCAGCCTTGCCAACCTGCACTTGCACTTGCTGGCATCTGTCTCCCTATTGGCCCTGCTTGCCCCTTAGCCATCTTTCTCCCACTGCTGATGAAGTGTGCCATGCCTGGCCATTTCTCTTCTATTTGGAGAATGGCATGAGTGGCCTTGGGAAAAAAGGCATGGCCAGCAGCTGTCTTGCATAGGGCTGGGCCAGGCGTTCCTCATGGTAGCAGGAGGAAGACAGCAAAGGTCAGTGAGGTGTGGCAGGAGCCCAGGATGTCAGGGGCAATTGGGGCTCTGCACTGTGGCAGCACTCCTTGGTGGCGGCGGCATTGGGGCTGAAGCAGAGGCCCTCGGTCAGGGGCAGCTGCCTGCACTGCTGAAGGCCCCAAGCCTCTATTTCAGCAGCAGTGCCACCAACATTAAATACCATTATGCAGAGTGGCCAAAGGGGCTGAAATGGGGAGGGGGAGATAGGTGGATGGGAGGGCTTGAAATGGTCCTGCAATGATAATGAGGGCAGGTTGCCAAGTGCCCAAATTTTGATCATGTGACCAAAATTATGGCACTGCAACAGCCATAATTTCAGGAACCAGATGTGAGTACCATTTGTTCAGCACTATCATAACTTTGAACAGTCACTAAATAAATGGTTGTAATTTGAGAACATCCTAATATAGGAAAACAGAAATGTTGTTATAAAATAGCAGAAATGCAGAGGATAGAATTCAAAATAGATAATCACACATGGAATTTCCAATTATCTTTGAATTAAAATTGGAGTGAGGAATATAATAAAAGAATCATCAGTTTCAAACTACTTAAAGTCTCAAAGTCCCAGCTGCATACCCAGAAACATGCAAATTAATATTGTGTCCTCAATGTGTCTCTGTCTCTAACCAGGATGGCCCAACTTTGAGTTGCCAGGAGCCTTCCCTAATCTGTTTTAGGAAGTCAAGAGATGAACAAATAAGTGATGATGTAAAATGGGTAGGATTAGAACATGAAGATGTGGAAAGTCAGGATTTTTGCTAAGTTTTCTCTTAAATTGGGATAATTTTTGAAACCATTAAGCAAACTTTTAATAATAATTGAAGACTACAGCTGTGGACCATAAAAGAGCGTCGTAACTGAGGCTATGAGATGCCCACTTCTGCTTGGTGTCCACATAGCCAAAAATAACTTTATCACAATGAAAATACTAATTTGTTTTCAATAAAAAAAATGTTTAGACCAGTGCAATTCTAAAAGTATCCACAAGATGGCTCCAACCCACTAAGATTATGAATAGGCGGAGAAGAAAATGGGGGCTAATCGAAAGAAAATTCAGAAAACTCATATGCAAATATGTGGTTTATATTCTGTTATGTATCATGTGGATAGTATGTTGATATTTTAATGAATATCATCATCTCAAGTTATCCAGGTGAAAACAATAAATCAACTGTATATTCTAGCAATAGTATTTGATTTTTGAAGAATACTGGATAGCTAAAGAAAGTTGAAGTTTATTAGAATCGATGCTTTCCATGACTATATTTTGGGTATTTAACACTGCTTTATTTCTAGGACTGTATTAATAATTTAATCTTTAACCCCATCAGCATAGTTGAGAAATAAAAAGATACACTGTGCGCTTGGTCACTGTTTAATTCCTTCGGCTGCAAGAAGTATTCCCCAATTTCATGGCTTCCAAATGTATCAGGACTGCAACTGCTCACAATTTCAGACAATGTTAGGATTAGTTCCTATTCTTTGTTCAGATTAGGGGGGAGACTTGAACTCTAATCACGTAAAGGAGTACCCAAATGATTTCTTGTAAGAGCAGCCAGTGTTAGATAAGTATCCCCTATGTGCATGCATACATGAGATACTCCAAACAAATAAAACTCTCTTTGCTCTGGGGACTCTATTCCCTGTGAGTACAGCTTATGGGGGAGCTGTGGATTTTTACTACAAGTTGTTTGCTTACATCATTGCCACTTCTCAGATCGCTGATACTTTTATCTTGTTTCTCATGTTTTTCTCGGTCGTAGGCCATTTTTTTCAGAAGTTTCCTCATTGCCTTTCGTTCCTTTTTTTGACTTTCAGCATTCTGCTTTCTCACTTGGTTCACAAGAAACGTAGGAATCTATGCAGACAGACAAGCGTGTTTTACTGCAACATTACTATCACTCCCTTAAGACACTACTAAACATCTGTCGGAAGCTTTCCAATTACAGAGCAACTAAAATTGAACAGCAGAAGTATTTATGCCCAGCAACAATGAAGTTTAATCCTAAAATGAATCTTCATATTTCAAGGTTGGATTGGTACTGACTCAGTGGTATATAGTACGTGAGCTGCAAAAAATTTACCTTGTGTGGTATATCATACTCCTCTGACCAGCAGCCTCAGTTCCAAGGGCTGTCGTACTTTGAACAGCTGCTTATACCAGGATTTACACCTGGGCTTTCTATGCAATCCACACTCCCAAAAACATTTAAAGCCTCAATTACAACTACAACCACTCTGTTGGAGCTCGATAAAGAACTCATAAAGCATAAAAATGTAGCCACTGACTGACTTTTCTCAAATAGCTTAATATGAGCATATTTCTAGAAGGGAACATTTGGATTGTTTTCATCCAGAACCATATATAAAGTATTCTAAATACAATTAACATTACAGTGTCTTGTGAAAAACAAAACAGCTGAACAAATTTGAAAGAATCGTATGAAGAATGAATAATCAAATAACCCAATGCATAACCAAAGTAAATGTTTCCATAGGGAAAAGACAGATTATGCACTACTGGAGTAAATAAAAATGGAATATTTTCTGGACTGTTGATTAATGTGGTAACAAAGAAAACCAACTGGTTTTAAATGTGGATGGATGGTCATTTGGCCTTTATATACACCAAAAGAGAAAGGCATCTTTTCCCTCACATATTATCAACGTAGCTTTTATGCTACTTTTTCAAAAGGAACGACACTGTCTATAAGATCAAAAAATTATGGCCCGCTGACAATTCTTTCAGGGTAGCACTCACTTTTTAACAAAAGCAAACTTACAGTCCAAAGAAGATTCTGGTATTTAATCATGAAGCCCATGACATTTGCTGTCCCAGCCGCCATAACAAACTCGCTTTGTTCTGTGGACTTGGCACCCAAACCATGAAACATGAAGAGGTTGGGAGCCATAACCATAGCAACATTCTTGAGGTTCATCTTGTTTTTATCTCGATGATCAATCACTCTTTGAAGAAATTCAAGCAGCACCTGAAAACAAGAGCACCATTTCAAAAGTCGCTATATGAACAATCTTTGCATTCAAATAGCCTATTTTAAAAACATGGCTAACTGCATCACCTCTTCTGGGGTATAACTACGTGATGCACAACGTCAAAGTAAAATGTTTTAATTATTTTAATAATATGACAAAGAGGGGGCTAAAGTTGCTTTTATTCTAGAGAATATGTAGGTTAACCAGCCATGGCAATTGTCGCCTTATCAGGCTGTTCAGTTTTTATTTATATGGTCTTGCAATGTCTGTGTGTTCAGCAATTATTCTGCTGCACTCTGAAGTCCTTGGGTGAATTATAAAAGAAAAACCAACAATGGCAATTAGAATACAGGGCCATTTTAATATAACACCCCCCTCACTCCATGCCACAACTCAGTGCAGGAAATACTAACTGGAATTATCCTTGTAAGATGGAGGTGTCCATCTCTACTCCAAGAGAATGGAAAGGTAAAAAAAAAACACCTTTAAGAGAATTGGTTCTATCATGTCCTTATTGATTATTTCTTTTGTAGGCGAAAGACACCAGGTTCCTTTCTTCTTTCTTCACAGAACTCACATATTCCTAATTGAAAATCTTAATTTTCTATCTACAAATCATTCTGATCCCAGCTAAGCAATACACAGCAGATTTGGCTGCTCACAACATATGATCATTTTTAATTTAACAACCAAACTTTTCTTCCTGAATTTATTAGCTCAAAATGGCCATTTCTAATACTTAAAAATAAGATCAATAGTCTAACCTTGAGTGTATCTCTGTTTCCTTCTGGGAGAAGGAGAATCAGAAGATTCAGCGCTTGTAGCTGATGTTTCTTGGTTGGAAGCTCTGCCAGTGAAATGTGCAAGGGTATCAGTTTTTGAATGATTTTGCATTCCTCAATGACATTACTAGATGAAATGATTTTTATATAATTACCCTTACTGAAGTGCTGTGCAAGTTTCAAATTATAACAATGGATTGACAAAAGCTCCATATTCATGTTTTCCAGATGCTGTTTCGTGATTCACCTACCAAGCAATTTATAAAGTCTCAAATAATGGCAACCTCTTTCAGCTATTTTGTTTTATGGGGCAATATATCTCAATATAAAAATATGTACAGGTAATCCTTGCTTAATGCCTGGTCTCTTAGCAACCATTCAAACTTAATAATGGAGCCAAAAAAACAGTATTTATGACCTGAATTTGAAGTTCCAATGAAATCCTTTCCCCCTCCCCACAGTCACATGATTGCATTTTTGGGCACTTCGCAACAGGTCCACACTTACAGCAGTTTGCAGCATCCCATGGATATGCGACCACAATTTACAATGCTTTTCTCTGGCAAAAAAATCAGTGAGTTCCCATGGCATTTGCTTAACAGCCACAGCATTTGCTTTACAAACACTACTTTCAGTTAACGACCGCCACAAAAAAGGTTGTAAAATCAGGTTGGATACATGACTTGCTTAACAACCAATGTAACTGACAACAGTAATTAAGTCGTATGTCAAGGACTACTATAATAAAAGATAACACCTCTCAGATGTACCTAGCATTTATGCATACAAATAGGAAGGAGTTTATAATATCAGCGAAACACAATGTTTTTTGTTGAGCAAATTAACACATACCAAATAAGTTGCAATGCTGCACAATTGTTAAACTATCACTAAGAGCCAACAGCAATTTTGTTATCAGCAGTATCGTAGAAGCTTGCAATTTTCTCACCAGATATTCTAGTTACTATTTGTATGTATTATGTAACCTGGCTTTCATGGCAGAAACAAAGCAAATTTGAAAAATGCATGTGTGAAATACACACACTAAATGCCCACACCAGTGACAGAAAGTATCCACGTATACAAACAATAAGGATAACAATGAATTCTGAAAACCGCTCATGCAAGTAGAGAAAGGGGAGTCAGATGCAAATCAGCCTTAAAATATCTTTGCTGGTTTCCCTCTCCACAGTATAGACCATCTATATTCTAAGTCTGTCAAAATGGTGAGAATCTTTTAGATGAATGTAAGTAAATATTTCTTAGTACTAATTACTCAGTGTCCTTCTTTAATTCATTGGAGGGGCTTATGCAACAAATGTTGGTAAGGCAATATAAAGATAGCAACTACAGTTGAAACTAATATGCAACTCTAGAAGTAAAAAGATCTGCCATACCACTGCTCTGTCATTTTCTAATAATTCTCAACATATTCTAAAACAAACCCACAATGTATAGATTTCAAACAGATTCAGCAGTTAGGCTGTACATAATGGCTCAGGAATTTGCAGAAAGCATACTTGAGTAAATCTCTACTTATTGTGAGCTAGCAAACTACTGAGAGTGAAGAACCTCAAGCATTCTCTTTCAAATTGGCCAAAAGCTAACTATGTTGTCCCTAGAGCTTCCAGTCTTCTGTGAATTAATAATTAACTTTTGTTCTAAAAAAAAGAGCAAATCTGTTTCTAATAGAAGCTCAGGGTTAAACTGTGGAGTCCTTGGTACTCACTCTCTGAGCTGTTTCCTTGCAGATGTTTTGTTACCTGACTTGGTAACATCTTTTGAGCAAGAAGAGAGGAGATTTGCTCTCTGATTACGTACAGCTACTTGCCCTGTCAGTGTTGGTGGGTGTGCTGTTTTCTCCTTGGCTTTTCCTTGATTAGTTTGTTGTTTACTGCTCGGTTGCTGATGAAGGAAAAAATCACCCATACTAACCAAGTGCACCACTACCAACGTAACAACCCAATTTCCCACAAGTGGAGTTGAGTCAAGAATATTCAGACGAGCACAAATGAACTGCAGTAACCTGGAACACCAGAAAAAAGGAACCAGACTGCTTATACAACATCTTCCAACAAAATGGATACCCATGCAACTTCATCAAAAAGTGCCTGACCACTCAACTCACTGTAGCACAACCAACACAAGCTTGTGTGTTGAGAGATCTGTCATGCATCAGAAATAGCCAAAAGACTATTACAATCACGTAGCATCACTATAGCGCTCAAAGCAACTAAAGCTCTCCAAAACATCTTTAGTAAACCGAAAGACCCGGTAGCCCAAGAAGAAAAAACAGGAGTCATCTACAACATACAGTGTAAGGACTGTAATAGCCACTGTTTAGGGCAAACAGGCAAAAAGACTAGCAGAGAGCATTCATGAACCCCAACTGGCAGTCAGAAGACACAATGAAAAGTCTTTAATTCCCAACCCATGAACAAACGTAATCATAGTTTCAACTGAGAAACTAGATGAAGCTAAATCCAAAAATGCTAAGGAATTCCTAAAGCTTGGTATTCAAACAAATCAACCAACAATATACACATAGAAATAAACCATATTTACACACTATTCAAAAGAGACAACAGAAAACTAAAAAGGAAACAAAAAGACCAAAACACCTTTTTCTGAGCAGGATTAATACTAGACAAAGAATCAAACAGTAAACAATACCCTAATGAAGGAACTACCCATTCAGACAAATAATAACAGCAACAACCTAATAAAGGAACTACAAGGAGAATACAACACCATCACCAACGCTGACAGGGCAAGCTACTGTATATAAACAGAGAGCAAATCCCTCTCCCTTCTAGCACTGAAGATATTACCAAGTCAGGTAACAAAACATCTGCAAGCAAACAATCAAACTCAGAGAGCACCAAAAACTCCACAAATCTGTTTCAAGTTTCCCCAACCACATACAGATTCCATGCATCGGTCCACATGAATTTGTATGTATCTGTCTAATGGTATGCACAAAACCTCTGAAAAGTTGCCACAGAAATGGTTGCAAGGGAAGAATAAAATACCCTTGGAAACCTCAAAAACCTTCTGTTTACCACAGTTCCAGATAAGCTCTTTAATGGCATTCTAGCAAACAGTGTAGAGCATATTATCCCAGTCCCAAGAGTGTTACATGGCAGTAAACAGGATGAGAATAGCATTTATCCAAAACTGCACTGAAAGGCTTTGTCCGTAACTAGGCTAAGGAAAGAGCTACATGGGAGGAGGGGTAGAATTCTCTCCAATGCGGAAAAACTACCCACAAATACAAGATGAACTCATTGGAATGTGGATTCCATCCTCCTCCCCAGGAAAAAAAATGCAGATTTTCCAATGCCAGTGAATAACCAAAGTATCTGGAAAACTGCATCCCATCAGTCCTGGACTGTGAACAAGAATCAACAAAGGTATGTACAGTGAAGAAAGAGTGAAAAAAATCACTATGGAATTACTCAAGGTCTATACCTGCCTGACCTTTAACTTTTTTGTGAAAAAAAAAATCAATTTTAAAAGGAACTTAAATGGCCTCCTAAAGCAAATGGAAGAAAATCTTATTTACTCCGCTACTGCTAACTACAACCCGCAGCAGCCCCAGCTAACATACATATTGGTAAGAGGTGCTGGTCAGAATGCTGATAAGAAGATTGGTAATTCCAAACCTATTCCTAGAATTTATAATATAGCGGATTTTATATTGCAATTAATTATAAGAAACTTTTCAATCCCCCCCTGACTATTATGAAAATAATAACTCATCAACAGTAACCTAACCAGTGTGGAGTATTTATGAATAGAGGTAATTCTGTGCATCTGTTTTCAGATGTAGGCAGATTTGGGGGGGGAATAATGGGACAATTGCTGTTCTTCCATTGACAGGACACTCCCTGATCCAGAGAGGCTCTTTCCAACATAATGAGGAGAAAGATAATTTATGATTTTTCCTTCTGGAAGCCCCTAGCTTCCCTGATAATCTGCTCCAGAGAACTGGAGGCTTCTTTCGGCAATTTGGGGACTTGAGCTGAAAGGATGCTCAGCTGTGGATGTGATTGCACGTGAAAGGGAAGCACAATGCTGTAAAGAACAGTATTGCATAGGAACCTGGAACGTGAGATCCATGAATCAAGGTAAGCTGGATGTGGT
>JANHZU010007658.1:37392-53928 GCA_032468055.1 Acrochordus granulatus | reverse complement strand
TTAGGGACAATCATTTCTACATCAAATTCCATTGAAAATGATTTTTTGGTTAATATTTTTGGGGGCGTGGAATGGATTATCTAACTTTCCATTTTTTCCTATGGGAAACTGCGTTTCTCTTTACAAGCATTTCACACTAAGAGCGTTCTTCCAGAACGGATTAATCTTGTCTTTTGAGGCACCACTGTATTTCCTCCATCAGATAAGCAGCAAGGATCTAGACATTTGAAATATTTAAAAAGGGAAAGAAATGGAGATTTAAATGCCTCAAAAGAAGTATGACTAAAAAACTGGATATTTGGTAAGCTGAGCAGCATCATGGGATAGTGTCTTTCAAATTTTTTGTTATTCAGTCACTCAGTTATGTCTAATTCTTCACAACTCCATGGACCACAGCATACCAGGCCTCTCTGTCCTGCATTGCCTCCCGGACTCCTCCCAAATCCATGCCCATCGCATTCACGATTCTATCTAACCATCTCATCCTCTGCCATCCCTTCTCCTTTTGCCTTCAATCTCCCCCATTATCATGGATATCCTTGGCATTGGAGTGGTTGCCATTTCCTTCTCTGGAGTCCTGTAGCTTATTTTTCACCAGATGTCCAGGAACTCCAACATCTACCCCAGTCTTTGTTGACCTGGGCGACAACTGAGCTTGTATGAGTTTCTGTAAATTACATCTCATAGTTTTTATGGGAGGGAGACACTTTTTGCCTGGCTCCTTTAATGGTATCTGTCCAGTTTGGCTAAACCTCTGGCATAGCTTTCATCTTCTTCAGAGTACACAAGCCCCACAACCATGTCAACCACACCACTGGGAAGTCTTTCAAATACAGCTGATGTATGGCAAAGTGGGACCACTACTAAAGCAGCTTTGCATGTGAAGACAAGTAAAGAAAACCTTCCAAGCACCTACAGCAAGATTTTGAAGGATGCGGCTCCTTTAGCACAATGAGAGGCACTTATATCAGTATGTTTGATGAAAAACCTTTTTCAAATTCTATACATAGCCAACTATGCAGTGTTAACCTGTGGTTTTCTTCTGTTGAACTTAGGGAACTAGAGGCTGAGAAACTCTTGAACTCTTCAACTTTTGAAGTTGAAGGATAATTTCATTTTGAAATTGAAATCTAGTCCGATGGAGATGTAAAACCAATCACACTGGTTTTATATGGAGTTTCACTTCCAACTTCAGTTCAGGAATGGATTAATTACTTAGTAAAAAGTGCAAGTGGCAATGATGGCTAGAAATAATTCTGAATCAATTATCTCTGTGTTATAAGTGAGGCTCTAGATGGACTGCTACAATGCATTTTCCTTCACAATGTCTTTAGAAAGACTTTAGAAACTTCAGTGACAAGGTATCTTAAGGAATGCCCTCATATATACAAGACTGTATTCACGTTTTGAATTTGTTATCAGATTTAGTGATAGCATTAGCTGCTATTACGGCATTATTATGACATGCATTCTTTTTATCCTTTAAGCCACCTTGTAAAATATAAACTCAAGGCTTCCTAAATATAGGATAAATGAACTAGCAGTTCTTTTATGCATGAAACTGAAAGCCAAAATGAGTATCAACCAATATACTTACATATTTTATTTTTTTTTTAAATTTCTATTTTAATTGTTTTTAATATATTGGGGGTTTTTTACTGTTGTTAGCCGCCGAGAGTCTTCAGATTTCGGCGGCATATAAATTTAATAAATAAATAAATAAATAAAATATTTACTTCTTCCTCATACAACTTATGTTGATTCTGGGTTAAATACTATAAAATAAAATAGATCCAAGAGAGAAAATCATCCAGTCATCAATTTGGAGCCAGAAGGCATGATACAATATATCACACCCAGAAACCATTTAGGCCAAGAATGTATGTGTTTATATAAATATTTTCTGGGGTTTTCTTGTCCTTTTCCAAAATTCCTTGTGCATATTTTTTGCATATTTTTAAGATTAACTAAATTAATCTTATTAATTAATTAATTAAACAGAATTACCAAAGCTTGATCTAGTTATGTCATTTTTCTTCTCTTCTGCTTAAAAGTAGTAAATGTGCATTGCATGCTGCAGATCATATCCTTTCACTACCAGTATGCCACAAGATGACTACTTAAAAAATTAAGCTTGTACAGCTAAAGCATTTGGTAGATAAAACTGCAATGTTTACTAACAATCTGTAATTATTATGTAACAGAAAAAATACATGAATATTCTCATTTATATGAAGCTAATAAAAATCACTGCCAACCCTACAGGAGTCTGAATTGTATGTTGAAAAATAACCAGTATGACTGGTCAAGGTATCAGACAAGGCACTCCAAAATCATGTTAAGGAGCAGTAGGATAATTAAGTTATTCCGATCCTTTTAGCATCAGTATAAGAGGCCATCTGAAGAAGGTTTCTATGCTTCTCTTTAAAATGGCAATCCATTAAGGAAGCAAGCTCATGCAGAATTTAATAGGTCAAAATCAAGACAAAAATTGAATCTAAAGAACTAGTAAAAGGAGGAAAGTATCTGAAAAATGTTATTGTAGTGCCCAGCTCCAAATTAAAACTCTTGTGGATATTAAGGTATTATATACTACCTTAAATAATCATTGTTAAAAGTTACTCAAAGCAATAATACTGTTCTTAAAAGTAACAGTTCTCAAATATGTAAAGAAGGAACCTTTTATCATCTTTGGTGGTCTTGTGGCAAAGAAAACTGGGGTAAGATTCACATTCTAATAAAAAAGAGACTTAAATGAATACAAAAATCAAACCATAGATTTTTCTTTTAGGTTTAATGGATAAGGAACTGGAAAAAAAATCTGAGATGTTCTTGTTATATATGATGACAGCAACAAGAATGTGCAAAAATGGAAAGACACTTTAATTTCTACAATGGAAGAATGGTTGAAAACTGACAGAACTTACAGAGAAAGCTAAATTAACTGCCTTATTCAAAGAAAAGAACACATCTAATTTTATTTCTATTTGGAAACCACTTCTGGACTTTGTGCTTGAGACAGAAACAGATGGAACTATGACTTTGGGTTTTGCTGATTAGGTATATTGTTGTTATAAAAATGGCTGGCATATACTAACTATCTGGAAAAAAAGTTGAGGATATAATGTTACTACTTTATTCTACTGTGCTGAAAAAAGTCAGAAGTCAATGCTTTTTTATTTTTTTTATTTTTCCCTTATCCCACATTTCACCCTTTCCCCTTTCCCTTTATTTTCATTTTCACTTGTATTTTATATTTTGAAGTTTAATAAAAATGTAATTAAAAAAGCAAGAAGAGCTATATATGTTAGTACAAATATTGGGCAAGAAAAAAATTGATACAGCTTATTGTTCTCTCTCAAGCAAAACTGTGATCACATACTGAGAAAAAAACTATGGAAAAGCACTATGTAGAAAACACAATGTGTGATTTTGCATCTCCATGTGTGCATTCAATTTGCATCTCTTCTTGCAAATCATATTAATGGGTATGCAAACATATACTGTATCTTTTACTTCTAAAGAAAGCCTTGATAGACAAACATCATATCCATTTACACTGATATCTTAATAAATAAATACAAATATTTTCTACAAGACCTCTTCAACTGTTTTTACTTTCTGGACAAGTACACTTGAAAAGAAACTGGCAATACAAATGCTCTAGCTACTAAAGTTGGTGAGACGAGTACTAAAACCATCACATCATATGCAGTTTACTAAATGTAGGGGGTAGGTTTAAGATAAAATAGCAGTCACTAAACAATTAGTAGATTTTTTTCTTGCATTTCATCCAAGAAAAGATCCCACAGTAACTTTCAGAGATCAATAGTACAGTTTCTGCCTAAAGGTACCTGATCTAAAAGACGTGACTGAAGAAGAAATGAAAAATTTGAATACTAATAAATATCTAGCTCACCTTCTGTGACCTCAAAAACTCAGCAAAGTTGGACCTACTTGGATGTAAAACTGCTAGGAGGGGCTAAAGATTAAATTGGAAAGCTGAAGAAACGTCCTAAAAAAGAAAATGGCAAATCACTTCTATACTGTTGCTCAGAAAACTCTTAAGGATATGTCCATGAAGTCAGCAGGAGCTGAGAATGACTCAAGGGAGATATTATTTATAACTCAGTTAGAAATCAATTAACAATAGGACTTAAATTTGGGCAGCAGGGAAGAGACAGAATATGTTTTATAATTAGCTTACTGTACAGAAAATAACCATATTAAATAATAGAGAATTTCCATGTTGAAATTTCTTTTTCAAAGAAGCACCTTCTAAAAGTAATACATGAAAAATTATTAAAATATTAAAATCAATTAGAATACAATAATTAGTTAAAATTTAATATAATAAAACAGAATTAGAAGAGGATTAAAAATAAAAGAATCACAATTGAACAATCCAGTATAACCACTACTAGCATCATATATGACTCCAAGGTTGAGATGGGGCTAAAACACGAACAGGAATTCCATTCATACATTTCTGTTGCCACAAAGATCTGTAACGTTGGACTGTCAATTCTAATCAATTCTAAGAACACATGTTAATTCAGCTGTGGGCAATTCATGTGGGGGATGCCCATTTTTTAAGTATTTATTTATTTATTAAATTTACTTGTTGCCCGACTTGCATCTGCAAATCTGAACAGCTTACAATAAAATCTTTAGTACCCTAAATTTAAGCTGTTTAGCCTTTAACAGTGTGCATGCAGCCCTTTTGTATCACTGAAATTTGTACTGTATAGCAAGCAGTACTCTGGTTTGCCAGGAGCTTCCTGTGCAGCAACATTGGTAATCCAATTCAGGAATAGTCGTATACTCTGATTATTATTAGATACAATTGGCACAAGTGGTCACAAAAACTCCTGGCATCTAGCCTTTGAAAATCTGGACAAATGGTTTCACCTTTTCATCTAATCCCTGACTGATTCAAAACACAGGCCTATGTTTTCAGGACAGAGACAGCAAAGGAGTACCATCTACATACAAACACAAATATTTTCCCCCCTTGATTATCTATCCTGGTACTTTATTGAGTATTGTGAGATGCTATAAATTAAAATACAAAGTCCCCAGCCCAAACATCAGAACCTTATTCTCCAGAGATACTGAAAACTAGTGCCTTCAATCTCTCTCTGGCTTGATGGTCCAGAACAATGCCACAACTGCTAGTTCTGAAAGTGTCTGATAGATCTAGAAGAAAGAAGCCACTATCTTGAAGTTGTGCAAATTTTTCAGCTATCAGCAATGCAGGGTTGAATGAAATCCAACCTTGGATTTCAAATCCTTGGTTGCTTGCTTGCAGATATTTTGCAACTAACTCAATTTTGTTACCAGTCCTTGCAAATCATGATAGCAGCAACAGTTTCACACAGCCCTGAGTCAATCATTAACAAGACCATTCAATGATGTTTCATTCTTAAAACCATGGCAAAATCAAGAATGAACTGAGACAGTCCATTTCAGAGTTCTTCTACACTGGAGAAACCAAACAGCCTTTTACACAAGAGGATGGCCCAGCACAAGAGAAGCAACACCACAGGACCAGAAACAGCAGTTTACCATCTAAAAGAAAAAGGATACTCATCTGAGGACAATAATGTTCACATTTTGGATAGAGAAGATGGATGGTTTGAGAAAGAATGAAGGAATCCATTTATGCCAAAGTGGGAAATCCTTCCCTCAATAGAGATGGAGGCCTCTGACACAACCTATCCCCCATTTTTCATGCTGCTCTTTCATGACTCCCCAAGAAGATTAAGACCATTTCATATGTTTACCAGGGAGGTCACACTTAACAACCCACTTGGGGATAAGTAGGGGATTTAGGAGTCAAACATCTACATCCCAAACACTTTACCTATTCACATCTCCTATTTAATGAGCCTAATCAGGTTGAAAAATAAGCCACCCTGGAAGACATATAATGGGTCCCCTAACCAACTTTTTCTCAGACTAAAAAAGCTGCTTGGATAAGCAGTGAGATATCTAAAACCAAAAAGAAAAGTAGTCCAGATGCCATGACTCAACCTCCAGACAACTCTACCTAGATAACTGAGAATTTTCATCGACAATTCAGTGTGAAAGATTTGGATTTGGTCACTGGATTACATCTTATATTAATCCATTTATAAACTGATACCTGGTGTTATACTAATAATTTCCAAACTGTTACCAATAGATGTTCCCAAAACCAAGGAATTACTTTAATTCTAAAACCAGAGAGATCAATGGACTCACTGATCATTATAAATCATTATAGTCCTTGATTTACGACTACAATTGGGATTAGAATTTTGGTTGCTAAGCAATTAGGCAAATTGTCACATGATCAGACTCGATTTTATTACCATCTTTACCATAGTTGTTAAGCAAATTACCATGGTTGTTACGCAAATCATATGGTAGTTAAATGAATCACATGGTCACTAAGCAAATCCAGCTTCACTTTGTTGGAAGTCAGTTGTGAAGGTTGCAAGTTGCGATTACATGCAACTGTCGAAAATGCAAGCTGATTGGCAAGTGCCCAAATTGCTATCATATGACCACTAAGATGGTGCAATGGTCATAACTTAGAGGATGGGTTATAAGTGATTATTTCTGAGGCCATAACTTCAAACTGTCATTAAATGAAT
Source organism: Acrochordus granulatus (assembly GCA_032468055.1). Lineage (NCBI taxonomy): Eukaryota > Metazoa > Chordata > Lepidosauria > Squamata > Acrochordidae > Acrochordus > Acrochordus granulatus. The sequence continues at coordinate 47,287 of JANHZU010007658.1, read as the reverse complement.
AGTCATAAGTTGAGGACTATCTGTAATATATAGTTACTTTCCATTCAGATCCTTGACTTAATCACTATATAAATTGGCAGAAGTACGCCTCAAGGGATGAAGAATCTGTTAGGATTCAGGGGCCTTTGCAGGTAGATTGTTAACTAAAAAGGTTAGAGGACCCTGTAAAAGTAAAATGTTATACTTCTGAAAGACATTATCTTAATTGACTCCATATCCTACAAAAAAATGAAGACCTGAATATAGACCAATGATGGAAAATATTGCATTAATTAAGACTAAAGCTTTGTGATTGTGGTTTTGAAGTGTGTGCATGTGAGGTGGCTGGGAAAGTGCAGCTACAGCAAAGTTATTTTCCCAAGGGGCAGAATAAATTCAGTCCTTTTAGACATGCTCAATTTATTCTAGATTGCAGTCTTAATATTTCAAAAATATTAATCACTGTCCATAAAAGGATATAATATTTATTGCTTTAGTAGTATACGTACGCATTACCCTTCTAGTGTTATGTACACTAGAGGTCCTGGACTGCTGTTCTCATAATTTCAAGTATTCAAAGGATAGCAGATTGAATAAGTCTTAGTACATATGGCCATAGCTAGAAATCGTAAAGGATACCTAATTTCAAATCTACGAACTCCTAAATTTTACTGAACACCTTTACTAAGATGTTAAATGAGGAGGTATTTCATAATGCATATGTTGAAGAATAAATAATTCAGGAAATGAATATTTATCTTGACCTCTCTCTTAGAAAAACTTCTCTGAATAGTTTGCCTTCTATGAAATTTCTCCAAGGCTTGAAGTTGGCACGTGTCTCCCATATCTCTCCTTATCAGCAAAAACAAATCAAAGAAGTTACTTTTCAGAAATGTGCTTGCCTGCAGAAATCACTTAATGAAAACAAGTTATAATCCCTTTCTCGTGTATGAAATGGTAAACAAAGCCTAATCTTATTTAGTCACACTTTTTTCAGAATTCTTGCAAATAGTTTCAGCGCAAGGTCAGATATCAATGTTTAAACAAGGGTAGTTTTTCTTTAGAAATTCCTTCTTTGTATATATAGACCAGATTTGTGTTTTGATTTGCTTAGACATACCATATTCCTTTAGCAGCTCTAGGATTTCTGATGTGGTTTTCTATAAGCAACTGTAAAAATTACAACTATACATTACAGAATATTTTTGCATGTCTATTTTTGTAGATAATGTTAATGATTAAAATATCTGGATACAATGAAAAGCCATCTAAGTTTCATACACATATATGGTACTGTATACAATCTTAAATCATGAACTACACATTTTAATTATTCAGATACAGGCTATGAATGCATAAGCTTTGGTTTTCTTCTAGTTATAGACAAAGTGAGCACTAATTACTGAGCTCAGAATAGTAATAACAAGAAGCCCAAAACCTCACTAAATGACAGGGATGCAAGAACTAGGGAAAGACATCATGCCAAATTCAAGAACTCTTTTAATTATGTGTATCAAGGAACTCAGAGTGTATTCCAAGAAAATATATACTGTACACCCGATATGCAGAAACATTCACTCTATACACTAGAAGTGAGCAACTCTCAGCCCACGTCTCAACCCACTTTTGTGGTAAACAAAAACACATCAAAAAAAAAAAATCAAACACATACTCACACAAGTGAAAGTAGCCAAATTGTCTACCACACCTTGCAGCCCTCAGAAGTCAAAAAATATTTAAACTCCAAAACCTTGATCCATCTATAAATTTGTACCGGAGTCAAATTCCCTGCATGTCTAACCATGCTTAGTCAATAAAATACTTGAATCTGAATCTGTTCCCTTTTACTACACATACTCCACCACTTTCATGCAAAGACATATGGGTTCCTGTGCTAGCTATGAAACGTGTATTATTTACCTTCTGATTATGAGAAGTTATGTGTCTTAAGCCAACAGATGAAGAAACATCTGCTCACAAATTTATACACATCAATCATTTTAGTGAATAAAAATATAATGTTCTTGTTAGACATGTCTCCCTACACACTTTTGTGTAACATGAGCACAGGATTCTAATATAATCCATATAATCTTTCTACCATGACTGAATGTGGCTGAATGCATTTTAGTTACACTGCCATTGCTCCTACCATATTATAAATGCTTATAATGCGCATTATATTTCCTGAGGATGAGGAAGTCATTGCTATTTAGAGGAAACAGATTTGTTTTGATGCAGGAAGGAACAAATTAACTCTTTTGATGATAACTATTTTAAGATTCTCAAAAGAGGGAACAACATGTTTTTGAATATGTAGCTTCCCATATCCACCAGTATCTCTCTCGAAATAATGTTAACTGATATTGTTTGTCCTCTTCAATGCAAAAAGTTATAATACATACATATTATAATGTATATTTATATATATTGTGTATATATACACAAATATTTCTTATTTTCGAACAGTAATATAAAATAAGAGCTTTTGATACTACTCTCTATAAAAAAAGACTAAGAAAGCCTGCTAAGGAAGTATCACTCCTCAATCTATCACACTGCCTTGCAATGACCTTCCTTAAGACAGGAGTTTTACAGAGAGAGTGGGAGGGAGAATTACTTCTCCAATATTACACCATGATCCTTGTATTGAATACATTTTCCTTTAGTTATGTTTCTGCTTCTTGCAAGTGCAGGGATCATGAATAGTCAGAGTAAAGGTTGTGAGCAAGTCAACTTTTTCTATAGACTCTACAGACAAACCAATATTCAACCCAATCTGTAGATCCCAAACCAAGAAATATCATACTGAATCTTCCCGGCTGCTGTATGTTTTATTTTTATTTTTTATATTGGACATTTTATTTTATTGTAAGCCTCCTGGAGTCATGTAAAAGTGAGATGGTCAGCTGTATAAATCAGATTATATAAAGAATAAATAAAACAGAATAGTGGTCAGGCTTGATATATTCCAGAAAAAAAATATGGTCCAAATATGGAATGCTAAACAGGCTAAACCAACTCTACAGTCTAGGGATCCTCCGTCATTCAACACTTTGTTCCTCCTATCAGCAGCAGCAGCACTGCCTAGGGCTCAGACACAACTTACCTGAGATTGAATCCAAAGATTCCTCGGACTGGTTCATTTTAGTCTCCATACCACTTTCACCTGAGTCCTGGGTCTTTCTCACCCTGGTATTTCCCCTTTTTGAAAAAAAAACCAGGGCAGACATAATAGCTACCACGTTTATAAAAAAATCAGTGAATCATAGTCATGAAATTAAGGTCCCACCTATGGCACATTTAAACAAAGAAATACTGATAAAGAGGCAAAGTTTTAGTGATAGAAAATTGAATATGAGTACTTTTCCCCGTTAGTATCTCACAGAATCCCTAGGGTTCCATGGAATAGAGTTTGAAAAATCCTTCATTTAATCATTTTAATCTCACTTTGCCTGGTGGAAGTATCTTGTACTTATATATGAGGGTCAATTTGGTCTCGTGGTTAAGGTAACAGACTAGCCACCAGGAGGTTGTAAATTTTAATCCCATTTTAGCCATGAAAGCCAGCTGGGTGATCTTGGACCAGTCACTCTCTCTCAGCCCAACTCACCTCACAGGGTTGCCCTTGTAGGGAAAATAGGAGAAGGAAGAAGTTGTGTTAAATATTTTTGCTGCCTTCCTTGAGTTGTTTATAAAATAATAAAGGCGGAATACAAACAAATATGTCACCTACCTACACTGGATATTTAAAATTACAAGATGCCAGATCCCATTCCAATAAACTTATAACCTAAAGTCATAAGTCACATTAAGCAATATCTGTCTGTTGGTCTGTCTGTCAATCTATCTTGTTAAATGTATTTACAGTGATTTACTACTAACCACTAAAAATGTGTAATGTAATAAATAAAAACATCAATAATAAACTATAGTAATTAAAATAATAAAGTCTAAACATCATTATACTAAATAGCATGCATTATTAAATTTCTCAAACATAATAAAAATGATGATGGCAAAAATTACTCAACAAAGACTCAGGTTATAATTATAAAAAAATTGCTAAGAACTCTTCTGCATGAAAACTTACAATTTACTATTTTTGTCATTTATATATATATATTTATTGGAGTTTCAATGAGGCAACATCTTTTCTTTCAATATATTTGAGTGTGCAAGCATACACAAATGTGCATGTATCTATTATTTTTTATTGCAGCCCTCATTACCTCTTTATCTCATCATTATTGAACGATGAACTGGCATGGTAACCCTTAATAAAAGAGGTTAAGAGAAAGCTTTTAACTTTTTCAGCATCTATATTCTACTACAACTTTAGTTCCCATGTTCTTTAACTGAGCATCTTAGGGCAACAATTCTTAAATCAAGGTATCTCAAATAAACACTCAAGGTACACTCAAGATCACATTGCCAATATTAGGATTATGGAAAAGGCTCATGAATATCAAAAGGATCTATATATGTGTTGCACTGATTACAGAAAAGCTTTGGTAGAACACAATAAGCTATGGGTGGCTTTGCGTGATCTTAGTGTCCCAATTCACCCGATCAGACTTATCAAATCACTGTACATTGATCAGGAGGCAATAGTGAGAACACTCCGAACATTCCATGATTACACAGATTGGTTCAGAATCAATAAGCGAGTTAGACGGGGATATATCTTATCACCATTTTTGTTCAATCTGTATGCTGAAATGATTATGCGGAAATTAGATCCGGAACTGTCTGATTTTGGGGTGAAGACTGGGGGAAGAACCATAAATAATTTCAGATACAAAGATGATACAACACTATTGGTTGAAAATAAGGAAGACATGGAAAAAATGATCTGGAAAATCAAGGACAAAAGTGAAAGAGGAGGACTGAGTCTTCACATCAGCAAAACAAAGACAACAGCAGCAGATGGACATGAGATGTTTAAAATCAAAAAGGAAGAAACTGAATTAGTTCAAGAATTTATCTAAATTGGATCAAAAATTGTTCATGATGGCAGTTCTCTACCTGAAATCAAATGTAGGATAGCTTAGGCCGCACTGTAATGGTTAACTTGGATAAGATCAGGAAAGCAGATAGATTGACATAAATACAGAAAGCAGGCTAGTTAGAGCAATAGTCTACCCTATAATGATATAAGGGCATGAGAGTTGGACACTAAGTAAGGCTGACCGAAAAAGAATTGACACCTTTGAACTTTGATGCTGGAGAAAATTATTGCATATACTATGGACAGCCAGAGTAACCAACAGAGAGGTGCTGAATCATATAAAACCAAACACATCACTAGAAGCCAAAATCACAACACTACTTGTGACTTACTTTGGCCATGTCATGCATGCAAATTCATTGGAGAATCAATGATTCTAGGAATAGTTAGTGGAACAAGAAGGAGCAAGCAAATAACACACTGTCTTGATACCATTGCAAGTGATACAAAGATGAACATCCAACAACTGAAAGAAGCTGTGATCATTTTTCCTATAGCAGCTATGGTTGTGAAAATTGGTAAATGAAAAAGATAGTCAAGAGGAAAATACCAATGAGCTGTGACTCAGACCAATGAGCTGTGCTGTTGGTGGAAACTTGACCAACAAGCTGTGCTGTTGGTGGAAACTCCTGCACATTCATGGACATCAAAGGTGACAAGCAAGCAAGTGCTAGAACATATTAAACCAGATGCGTACCTGGTCAGCAAAATAGTAAAACTGAGACTCACTTATTTTTGGTCACATCAAGCTCATTAGAAAAAGATATTATGCATGGAGTGTTTAGCAGCGAGAGAAAACCAGGGTGCCAGAGAATGCAGTGGCAAGATTTATTGCAAGCAATCGAAAAGCATGGCGAGATTTGGCTCATAGGATCTCTTATAGTCGGACACGTCTGAACAGCTTCATCATCAATGTTTTTGGGGAAAAGAAGGAAAACACCTATACTATTTTCCAATCCAAGTAACTCCTGAAAATGTTCCTTCCCATAAAAGATAAAGCACACCACACATCCTTTCCTGGACCTACATCTTATTTATACTGTTCTATTACTCCACAGGACATCAAACCACAATAGTGTTACTTATTTTGCTCTGGATTTGAGTAAGTCTATAATTTACAACTGCTGTCATTGGATATATTTTTGCTCCAGCGTGCCTCAAAAAATTGACCCCCTTGCCTTTTGCCTTAATGTCCTTTAGACAGTAAGTTCTAAAACTTTTTTTCAAATTTGCATTAAAAATAAATATCAAATATTTATATAACACTTAAGTTTCATCTCCTTGTTATATGAAAGCAACATCTCACTGCAGCTTGCTATAACTCAAGGTTGTAAGAAGAGACATATGGAACTCAGAACAAATATGTTTCAGGGAAGGAAGCCAAATAGGCACATCTGGAGTAGGAGGAACTTGAAAAATTAAATGCAGCAGTTCAAGAGCACATTTGAGATCCTTTACTTCCTTCCTGTTTTCCTAAAGAATATTACATGCTGGCAAACTTGTGAATTTCGGATGCTCAGGTCTAAATTTCTCCTTAACAGGGCAAATGCTGACTTAATTAAATATATCAGTCATTTCCTTCATATTCCTTTCTTTGTTCCAAACCAAAACTTGGACATACCAGAGAGAACCATACCACAAAGAAATAACTCCTTTTCTGAAACATAACTGATGCTTTGAAGAAAAGACTCATGTTACTTGACTCATGCCTCAACTTATTTTTAGAGGCAGTGTTAAATGTACAATTGCAGTTAGAATGTAAAAGAAAATATAAAAGTATTTAAATATTTTTGGAGATTTGTTCATTATAGTTTACTATCCTTGGAATAAAATTCTTACAATCTCATTCTGTATTGGAGAAATGCCAGTGTTGGCAACTTGAAATGATTGGAAAAACCCTTATTTTAGCTTTAAATTAGTACAGACTCTCTGCGCATTATTTTTTAGTACAAAAAAAGAGTAGACCTCACTATCTGAGAGAATTAAAATATATTTGTGTGTTCAAGTGTTACACCATAAAAATACAAAAATTACATGGATTAGCTTCAAATAAACATTGTCTTAAGATAGCTTTGAAAGTATACAGTTCTGTCCTTATATATTATTTTGGTGCCTTCAAATCAATGTTGACTTCTGGTGACTGCCTGGACAAGACCCTGAAGTTTTTTGGCAAAGTGTTTTCAGAAGTGGTTTGCCGTTGCCTCCTTCCTGGGACTGAGAGAAAGCAATCGGCCTAAAGTCACCCAGATAACTTTGTGCATGGGGCAGAACTAGAACTCATGATCTCCTGGTTTCTACCCGAGTGCCTTAACTATTTCATTAAACATTAGATTTATTGATAGACACACACAGAGGCATGAGTGCACAGACACACACATCCCCATGGTTGCATGATCACATTTTGGGCACTTGACAACCGGCTCACATTTATGACTGGTTGCAGTGTCCCATGGTTACATGACTGCAGTCTGCAATGTTTTGTGCCAGTTTCTGAATGGATTTCCTGAATGAACACATGATTCGCTTAATGATTATGGTGACTCACTTTACATCATCATAAAAACAGTTGTAAAATTGAGTCAGGTCATGTGGTAATCCCCATAATGACTACAATGACTTATGACAGAAATTCCAGGCTCATTTGTGGTCACTAAGCAAGGACTATACACACACACACACAGAGTCTCATATACAAAATATGTACCAGAGAAAATGCAGTTGAATTTCAACAAAAATTGGGCAAATATTAATTTAAAGGTTAAAATGAAATCTGCAGAGTATATCATCCTCCCAAATTATTTTAATAAACTAATGAAATAGGCCTGAGCATATAAATGAAAAGCTAGTGGTATGAATCCTTCTCCCTCATTGTCCACCTGAATCTACAAGCCATATAGAGTAGATATGTATGATTAGAAATAAATCACACCAAATATAAGCAAATAAAATTTTATTTACAGAAAAACAACATAGTGTAGAAAATATGAATGTAATGTTCCAGATGGATTACTAAGACTTGATTCATTACTGCCCCAAGAACTCATAAATGAAGAAAAGAAATAGTGATTTCCAAATTAAGATTACAGATCACAACAAATCTGAAAGAACTCATATACAGCTAAAGACTATTCATAAAAGGGTAACTTCCAGAATTCCTCAGCTTACACAAAGCCATAAGCATAGAAGACAAAGAGACTAATAATCAAAATAAATACAAATGTAACACAAATTTTACTGATCAGCTTTTGACAAGTCACTTTTGTTTTATTGTACTCACAGGAGGCCCTTTTTAAGACTCCAAGACATGGTGAGGGGTGACACAATGTTTATTTCAGTCTTTCTCTCCTAATTTCTTCTCCCTATCTTGTGTCTATGCCTTTCTCCAATTTTTTTTTTCCATTGCAGGACCAGAAAATGGGAAAATGAAAACGGGAAAACTCAATACTGCTGTAAGTATCAAAATTGAATTTTAAAAGATTATCATTTTGAATGAAAAATAACAATCCATCCAATAATTTCCAGTGCCAAACCCTACTTTGGATATGTCATTCTCTCAATACAGGTAGACCTAATTTAGCAATCCTAATTGGAACTGGTTTTGCTAAGTGACCATAATGATAGCACCACTTAGCAACAGAAGTTCTGGTAGCCCCAATTGTGGTAATTAGGCCAGTACAGACCATCATTAGGCAGGGAGAACATGCTTCCCTTCCCTGCCGCACAAAGACCAGCAGTGGGAGGAAGAAGACAGCGATGGTCAGTGAGCTGCACCAGAGTCCAGGGCAAATACAGGGAAGAGATACAGGGGAGAAAGGCAGATGGGGGAACTGAAGTACATGCTATGGTCATAAGTGGGGGCAGGCTGTCACGCAATCTAATTTTCATCGTGTAACTGTATGGGCACTGGACCAGTTGTGACTTTGAAGATTGATTGTTCAATGCTACCCTAACTTTGAATGGTTGCCAAATAAATGGTTGCTAAGCAAGGACTATGTAAGTTTATCTTGCAATGCAATTAGGATCTTTGTGCTAACAAACTTATTTTGCATGGTGATGTTCTACATGTTGCAATTAAATAGAGATAATTCAGATTCAGGTACTTTATTGGCCAAGCATGGTTAGACACTCAAGGTTTGACTCCAGTTCAGCAGCTCTCAGTATATTTGAAAGACAACAGTAAATAAAATAAAATGTAACAATAAATGAAGTTATTTATGGTAAAGTGTAGTTACCAATGTCTGAAGTTCTTTTCTGGAATATGTAGACCACACAGACTTGCAAAAAAACGTGGAATTGCAACCAGGGCTCACATCACTGAGGCTGCCATCAGTGGCACCATCTTGAGAGTCATCAGAATACAAAAGAGATGCCTCGCCTCACCTCAATGATTTAATATCCCTAAGGCCCAAGTTCTCTGTCTTGAAGGATATTAAATCATTGAGGTTGGGTTACCATACAGCTTGGCCTAAGCCATCTAGTTTCACCTGCTGCCTTCAGATGCCCAGGAGTGTCCTTTCCACTGTTACCATTGAATTAAGACTGGCTTTTGTGTGTCTTGTCCCAACAACCACATCTGTCAATCTCTGAAGGCTTCTAATTTAATGGCAACTGGACTTAGTTCTTTGTTGTTTACAAGAGTTTTGATCTTGTACTTCTCTCACTCTTCTTCAGGCATTATTGAAAGATGGCAACTAAACTAGAATAAGAACTGCATTTCAAGTCCATCTTTCTGAAGCTTAAAGAAATATGGAACACTGCCTGGCAGAGATATTATGCAGACAACAAACTACTTTTACATAAAAGAAACTGAGAAAAATCCAATCCTGATGACACTGGTGGTTCTTACAACATGCCAATCTTTTTCCATCCAGGTGTCTTTCTACACCTGGATTAATTTATCTTCGG
>JANHZU010007658.1:0-21435 GCA_032468055.1 Acrochordus granulatus | reverse complement strand
TGGAAAGGGAAGGGAAGGGGGAAGAAAGGTAGGGAGGACTAGGTGTATTCAGAATAAAAATACTTTCTCTAAGCAAATATTCACTAGTTACTATTCTCATTCTTTCTTGGTACCTGAATGGGCCCAATCACTTTTTCTACATTCTTTCATCTCATTCCACACATTCATGTCACCTAATGAAAAGTATCTTTTCTTCCAGATTGTATTCATTCAAAATGTTGAATAAATTTTCCAAAAATTCATTTCTGGATTGTTTCCATTATCAACTGCCTAGGGAGAAGGACATGCAAGTATCCCCAACCAAAATATTTCTGTTTTCATATTCATCCACACCAACCAGTTCATACTTTCTTGCTACATTTTAGCCCTTTCATTCATTAGTAAATGTACATCTTCACTTCCTTGCATGTATTCATCAACTCTTCTCCACAAAATTCTTCAATTTCATTCAGATCTATTATATGCTTCCCTTTTCTCTTAATTGCATATACGTGGAATACAACTATTTTTCTTTCCTTTCAATATTAATTTATGTTCTCCACCATTCACACCTCTTACATTCCAGGTTATAATTTTCTATTAGCCAAGGAAAGTACACAGTTACCTCCATCACATATAATGGCTTTGCCAAATCAAGGCTTTCATATGCAGATAATCCTCAACTTACAACTATTAGTTCAGTGACTGTTTGAAGTTACAACCACACTGAAAGAATGGTAGTTACAACCAGTTGTCAGAGTTCCTACTTCTCAGCAACTCTGCTGTCACATGAGTGTGATTTGGCATTTAACAATTAGTTTGCACTTAAGACTAGTTGTAGTGCCCTGCAATTATGTGATCCACATTCACCTAGAAAGTCAATGGGGAAGCCAACAGGGAAGGTTGCAAGTTACTGAATTAAGTCTCCTAGCCCTCTGTGCTCATACTGCACTAGCTACTCATGCACTCTCACATATCCTACCTAAGCCTCACTGTGCCTTCGCCACTCCTTCATGCATCCTCCCTGAGTCTCACTCCACCTCCCTCACATCCTCATGCTCCTTCACAGCCCTTCCCTGACCCACACCATGTGTCCTTTGCATCTTTGTGCACCCATGTGCACCTTCTTTCACTCTCCCACCCAGCAGCAGCCACTTACATCTACTGACCTGCTTGCAAACTCTCCCAGCTTCTTCCACTGATTTGCTTGTGAAAAGCCTGCAGGAAGTTGCCACATCTAATGGTCGTGAAATTCAGTTTACAACCTCAATCAGGACTTCAGGGATTGCTGAAGTGTACCTATGCCACATGCAGCATTCCCTGCTAATGATAAAGACAGTATTGGTCAGGGGTTTTTTTGTGTTGTTTTGTTGGCCAGTATATCACAAGTACAACTAAAGTCAATTTTCACACTATTCTGTGCAAGTTGGAGTCTATAATCTAGAAATTATTTACAAGTTAACATAGTGTCAACCACATCCTGCCAACTGGGTGTGTATGGTGACATACTCCAGGATGCATTAATTCAACATTTACTGTAACTTACAGTCCAATTTTAAAGGAAGATTTATATTATTTCCTGTACAGTATAGCAAATTCCAGCCAGAATGTTTATTTTCATTACAGTTGATCCTTGTCTCCTTCAGTAAAGAAAAATTCAAAAGCAATTAATGTTTTGAGTTATAAAAAAGATGAAAATCATATAATTATGTTTAGTGTGTACACGAATGTGTATATTAAAGGAATATATACATATTAAAGAAAAAGCTCTCTGCCAAAAGTATAGATTGGCATATCATTTTCCCAAGCAGCTCAAGTAATTTGCAACAGCAGAGCCATGGACTATACAAGCTAAATATAATAGCAGTTGTAATCCAAGATATTGGAGTATGCTATGGCTGTCAGCTTTGTTTGTTTCTTTTCACCTACTTTAGAATAAACTGATAATCTAAGACAAGATAATGCCAGAAATGTGGCTACATGTATGGGTATCTATAAAACTGATTTCAAAAATCATCAGCTATCCTGTTTCTGAAGTAATTTTATTTATTAAACAATATACCAAGCTGCTCAAGTTGTGATTTGAATGATTGTAACAGTTGTTGCATAATCCCAAATCCATTCTTCTACCATCAAGGCAAAGAGCAAGCCAGAGATGACATAAGCTATTTCCATTGATATTATAAGAACCAGAAACACAGAAATACATTATAACAATAAATGGAATCTTTTGTCCAATGTTTTCTAATTCTGCCAAATTTCCAAATGCCAGATTGCTGTTAAAAATAGGAGCAGCCTGGGAACTGTATTTTATCCTCAATCTGTAAAGTAATCCATACATGGATGATGTCCAATGGCCGTCACAAAATCCTTTGAGATCAATTTGTATGTTTGTGTTTTTCACAAGCTGTAGTATGGATATATAATTTTAGTCTGAATTTAGTGATTTCATTCCCATCTTCTGTTTAAAGGGTAATGTATATAACTACTTTCTGCTGTTTTGTAACAATATTTTCTGGCTTTCAGTTCAATCTGCTGAGTGGAAAATGGGACCCTCTGATTACAAGATATATGAAGGATCCATGGAAGCAATATATGTATGGTAGGACATTTCATCTTGTCACATGTTCACAAGGCTGTCTTTTCTATTGATGTATCTCTTCCCACCCCTAAATTATTCTGAACTGTCTGGGAGAATAGCAGATGAGGGTCAGCTTCATTTTTAAACCAAATATTTAGGAAGTTCAATTTTTAAGAAATGAGATATGATATGAAATCGGACAATTCTGTCCCAGCATCAAATTTTGAACTATGTCTGGACCAATGTGTGCATTACACAGTATATAGCAAAAAGCTTCATAGTATAGGTAAAAGTTCTTGCCTATAGATTTCATCACAGCATTTACCCCATTGTTAATTTTTCAAATACTTATTTTTATATAAAGATAGAAAACTGTCATAATTTTTACTCTTCCTGCTCCCCTTTCATATGTAATCAATGTAGTCCTTTTTCTATCATGATCAGAGTTCTATTACACACTCAAGTAATTTAAGGGCATACTGTTACATACTATTCATGAAGAAGATTAACTTAAAATGTACAGATTTAAGTGTTGCCTTGAGTGGTTGGTTCTCTGTGGAGACATGAAGCAATCCACTTTTACTTCAAGAAAGTAAAAACAGGTTTTCTGAAGTACAGTAGCAACCTTAGTCTTTTAAGATCTATTTAATCATAGTTGTTCTCAGTAATCAGGAAGATGTATGGAATGATGGGCAATATTACTTTGATTTGTATAGGATACTAAAATTGTATTTCTAATTTATTCTTCCATCTTTCAACAGCTTGGTCATTACGCTAATAGATAAGTCTAGATAAGTCCAGGATATTTGGTTTCCTTTCACACATTTGTAACCATAGGACTTTTGAGGCCAGGAAAAAGGAAGAAGGAGAGAGCATAATACTCCAAATATAAATGCCACTAATCCAGGAAAACAAGTATTGTTCAACTTTACTGAATTAAAAAAATAATCAGAGTTAAAACTTTGAAGAATGCAAAGGTCAGGACTGATGGAGTGGCTATTACAGTGGTAATGTGACTTGAAGAACAGCTCACAGATAAATTAGTGCCTAAACTGAATACAACTGTTCAATAGTAAAAACAACTTTTACATGAATGTTGATAAGAGCATGTCAGGAACACAACTGATGACTGTTTTTTGCTAATTTTATCATGAGGCACATTTGGGAAAAACTTTCAATCTGGCTAGTGATTATCTGTGGAAGCCTTGTACCAACGTTAGCATTTTTCTCTGTGTTGTGAGTATAATATCATCATAATGGATGATATGAGGGGATGTCATTCCAATTATTCATCAGTTGGGCTAATTACTTTATTCTTATTAGACAAGCCTCAAGCCTTTTTTCTGGTGAATATATTTTTGTCAGTGGAACATCCTATTGGCAATTAGTATTTATGGATCAAGTGAATATTTGGGCTGAAGCAGATATAACACGAAGCGCCTACATGGTATTGTTGGGATTTTTTTGGCATAGTATGAATCCATTTATTATGATTAGCATTACTGCATTATTAACTGCAGTGTCTTTCTCTTCTGAGTGGAAGAGGCAGGATAGGATAGGGAGAAATATTTTGAGTGCCACAACTTCCCACTGATTTCTTGAAATATCAGGATTCACAGATTAGCTCCATAAACAGATCACTGATTTCCAAGTCCTTCAATGCAAGCTCTGGAGAAATCAAGCATCCAAAATGTTCCAGCTCACAGAGGACAAGTTTTGCATTCTCCTTATGATTATCTAGAGAGATTAGTCATGGGCTGATGGTATTCCTGGCCTGTTGTCAGTACTCTCAGATCAATATGAGTAAAGGTGATTGTTTTTCTAAAAGAATATGGAAGCACTGGGGAATGAAGAAAGGAAGAAATGTGATAAAGCTAGTTTAGACTGTATACAGGACAGGCTATCTAGCATTAATTGTCCTGTATACATTATATAATTATGTCCTGTATAATTAATTGTCCTGTATACAGGACAGGCTATCTAGCATTAATTGGAAGGAACTGGAAGAGATCTGATGCTGTTGCCTCCTCCATGCCCATCAGAGATAGCCATTGCAATACCCAATAAGGCTAGCCATGTAGCTCATACATCACCCCCCACAGCATTTATCCTCAAACCATGTGTCTTTTTTCAATGTGTAAAGTGGTCCTGTGAATATTCATAAATTAAGATGACTGATGTTGTATGGAATCATAAACAATTTTTAACTAGTTAATGATAGGATAATTTGAATACAGTTTTCACATTTAAATTCAAATCATCTGCTTGAAGCATTGTGATAGAAAATGGACCTTTCACAGTGTAAAGATCACAGAATAGCGAAGAAGAAAACTTACCTAAATAATGTGGGTTAATCCATGAAGGTTTTGTCTTTAAATCAAAAATGCAAATCTATCCAGAATATATGCAGGCTGTGAATATATGCAGCATGTCAACAAATTCTTACAAGAATATCTGAACAAAACATTTTCATTCCATAACAATCTCCCCAAATACAGTGATATCCATATGTGCTGGATATTATATAAGATCATATTACATTACAGAATGTAATTTTACCAAATTCAATTAGTAAGCATAAATGTACATATATATATATACATATAGTTATGTCTAAGTGTTCGATTTAAAATGAATAAAGCCAAAGTTGGTCCTCCTCTGTCATGTGTGAACAAGAAGACCCACACATTCAGCATTCAACTAACTACTTTATTGGCTTCTGCCCATAATATAGGAATGTCTCCAGATTGGCAGCTTTCACCTGGAAATTACTAGATAACGCTCTAAGGCATTCAGGGAGAGTTTGATCTAGTCCTCTTGTGTTTACAAAGAAAATCCAGACTTATTCCACACTTGAGCCTCCTCCCCGCACCCCCGGCTAGGACAGTTGCTGTCTAACACCTCACATAGTTTCATTCATTCCTGTACTGTATTTAGAAAGGTAGTTAAAATCTAACCTGAATGCTATGAAACAAAAGCACAGGACTATATAATATACAAGGTAGAATATTAGCACTCATTTTAGCAGATTGAGTAAAATAATCTGCAAATAAATAATAAAATTAAATAAATACATTAAGAAATGTAATTTCTTAACCATCTTTTATTCCAAATCACTAGAAAAATATAGTATGTGTGAGAGTGGTATGTGTGTGTGTATTCAGGGCACAGCACCATACTAACTGTGGCTGATGAAACCAAACAAAATAGGTTTAGATCTAGTTAGTATTTAGATACTAACTGCATGAAATCTCAGAGCTGTATACTCAGGAGTATCCATGGGAGGCAAATTGGGATACCTGCATGATGACATTATTACTCAAATGCTACCATTTACATAACAGCATCACATACTGAAATTCAAATATGTAATACCATTTGCATGATGATGTGATTGCATGCATATCATCACTGTTATTTAGAGATTATTTATTTATTTGAAAGTTTTTATATTTTTCCATATTTTAAAGCAGCTCCCCAAAATTACCATATAGTATTATAAAAATTAAATAACACAATAATACAAAAAAACAATTCAGAGGTGTAAACAGTTACATCTTCTACAAATCAGAAGCATTATTCTGTCTTGAATGGCCCCCTCCCAGCAGAGTTGGCCATCAAAATCTCAGAAGTGGGAAAGATTATTCTTTGGAAGTGGGATATCAATAAGAAAAAAATGCTTCCTTCACCTCTTTCAACAACTTCATGTATAAAAAGAACTATGATCATCTCTATCTTAGATCAGCAAATCAAACTACTGGGTCTACTTGAATGAGATAGATCTGGAAAGATCTAGGAGTCAAGCCTTAAAGAGCCTGGAGGTTGAGTGATGGCAACTGGACTTCTTTTCTTGTTGGTTAGAAATGTTTCTGTCTGAAAAAGCTGCTTGGATAAGCAGCTAAATGTTTCTAACCAACAAGAAAAGAACTCAACTGCCATCACTCAACCTCTAGACAATTCTACCTGGATGACTGAGAATCTTCATTAACAAGTCTTTAAGGGATTTTTAAGTTAACTGATAGCCAGTTTGGTGTAGTGGTTAAGGCATCATGCCTGAAATTGGGAGGCTGTGATTTCTAGTCCTGCCTAAGACACAAAGCCCGCTGAGTGATCTTGGGCCAGTCACTCTCTCTAAACCCAAGGAAGCAGGCAAGGGGAAACTACTTCTGAAAAACCTTACCAAAAAAAACTGCAGGTACAGGTCAAAGCAATTTCCAAGAATCAGACACAATTGAATAAAAAAAATTAAAACTAGCACTATGAATATTCAAAAGCCTATTGGGTGTCAATGTAGCACTCACAAGCTGGTATCATGTGGCTGCAATAATACATCCCCACCAGCAGGCAGGCAACTGTATATTGCACCAAATGCACTTTCTGCATAGTTGTCAAAGCCAGCCCCATGTACAGATCACTTCAGTAGATTTCCCTAGAGGTGATAAAGGCATGATTTACTGTTCAGTGTATTTTCAGAGTGTCTGAATGCGCAATTAAATGTCTCTTCAGGAATATGAATAATAAGAAAAGCTTACACACAAAAATAAAATTGAAGGTTTGTCATCTTTGGGTTTGGCAAAACATGGACTTGTCAATATTGTAAATAAATTATTAGCTTAGATCCTAAGATGATAATGGCAAATAGAAAGAAAAGGCTCTCTCTATCCTTCCTTTTACAATAAATTTTTATTTGTAAAATAGTCATGAGAGGCATCTTTTCCATCTCATCCCAAATCATTCAGAAGCACCATTGGACCTTCTAAAAAGTTTTGAGGAGAGTAGAAGTAGCTATGGAAATAAAATGAGAAAATTTATTTCTGTAAATTTTCTTAGATTCAAAGTATTTGTTATGCTTGCCAGGAGGCAAAACGGAGATGGAGGAACTGGACTTCTATTTCATTTTGCTCTAAAATACAGCTATTGCTTTATAGCCAACCTAGAAAATGTGTGAATAGCAAGGTCTGTATATGTGATTTAGTCCAGAGCACTCTGGGAGACTAAAATGTTTTCCCACTGGCTGAATTAATTTCTCATAAATATTCTACCAGGGCTTTTTGCAGATGGCGGATTTCATGCCCACAAAGATCAGTAGCAGCATATTATTCTTGGACAAGGGCAAACAAGGAAGAAGAGCTACATTGACTTCTCCAGATCAAAGACTAATTTTTCTGATGTACAGCAAAGCTGAATCATCTATAATATATCAGGTTATAATGTAGAGAATTGTGGAAACAAATACAAGATAGATTGTAAGGGGATGTCACTTTTCCATTGTTAGGTCTGAGTCTAAGCCTAGTGATAACTCAAATGTCATATTTTATTTATTTACTTTCTTCAGGTATAATCCCCCAATTCAGGATGACTCTGGTTAGCATAGAAACAAACTAAAAACAATCGTAAAAGCAATACTTATCAAAATAACAAAACAAATGGACAGCTGAAGACACCATCCAAAATAGCAAAAAAATGCAAAAACTTTCTCAGAAAAGACAACTGGACTTTTATTAGTAGATGTTTCATCTCCTATCTAGGAGACTTTCTCAATCCATGTGAAAATGGAAGAGGTGGCAAGAATATATATGCTCCATAAAAGGCAGGATACAGGACGCAAATATATACAGGAATTTAGGTGTTCTTGCCTCTTCCATTTCCATATGGATTGAGAAAGTCTCCTACATAGGAGACAAAATGTTTCCAATTACATCTACTAATAAAAAGTCCAGTTGCCTTTTTTGAGAAAGTTTTGCATATTTTGCAATTTTGCTACAAATTATAACCTGGATTAATGAGAATATACATAGACACCATTCAATATACTACCATGCTTCCTAAGAATGGGTTCACTCAACACTTTGGCCCAATGCCAGAGACCCGGTTATATTGCAATATTGTGTGAAAGAAAGCTGAACAGTGTGTTAACTAACTACAAAGCATTAGCTAATACAGGATTAAAACAAATTGTAAATATAAACCTGAAAATTGGAATTCTATTCCAGCCAATCATCTGAATTGACTCTGAAGATAATCCATAATCCATCCATTCTGTTAAATGTTCACTATATTCATTTGTCATGTTATTGGCAGGATTGTAAAGAGATTGGCAAAAAGTACGATTTAATAGAAAGTTCTTTAAACAAATTGGGAAACAATTTGTTGTACTAAATCCTGCTGATGGTTTCTTGTCTGTCTTTCCAAACACGTTTACATTGTTGTAGTATAATATATGAACTATATTAATTTCCCATTGTTAGCTATCTATTTGAAACTGTAAAACAAGGAAAACGAGATTTTTTTAATGAGTCTATGGTATTAAAGAATGAGGAATTGCTATAGCTGAAAACGTCAACATAATACAAAGCTGTACAGTGAAGCATAAAATTATTTAAATCAAGTCACCATTTATTATTTGTGTTAATAATATCTTTTTTTAATTAAAACTATTTGCTTTTCTCTGTTTTTAATTTTTTGTCCCAATTATCTTTCTGCAGCTACAGTCACACAGTCTGATTCATATTACCTTTTTCTTCTTATATTGTAAAATCCACCAATTGTCTACTTCCCTTAATAATAAACAATCAGTATTCCCACAAAGGTCTGGTTTGTTTGTTTAGTTAATTTTAATATTTTCAAAGGCAATTTCATCAAAGAAAAAATATTCTGCTTTTTAAAATTACTATCCCCTTTATTTGTTTAAAACTTTCTTTTAATCTTGTTAAGCTTTTTGCTTTTAACTCAAAATCCTTTCGTATTTTTTTCTCTTACAAAATGAAGATGGCTCAACAACACTGCAATGGTCATGTGTGCAAAGATGGGTTGCAAAGCTGTGTTTTTTTTTCAACAGTACTGATTTTGAGTTGTCACTAAGCAAGGCAGTCGGTAAGCAAGGACTACCTGTATTTGCATCTGGATATTCCCTGAAACAATAGATTTAGTTATAGCTGAAACAGTCCAGATAATTCTTTTAGATTTATTTTATTTCCATCACTGTATATGTTTTATTCTAAGTATGTAAACGATATAATTTACATCATTTGGATCAATTTAGTAAATGAAATAAATTGATGCAAATGCCATAAATCTGAAGCAAATGGACATTTGGAAGTAGAAGATATTTGGTATAAGTAACCAAGGAAGAAAAAAGCTAAAGATGTCCCCTGCCAGTCATGCCTGACTCTCGGGGGCGGTGCTCATCTCTGTTTCATAGACGAAGAGCCAGTGTTGTCCGAAGACACTTCTGGGTCATGTGGCTGGCATGACTAGACTCCAAGGTGACAGAACACTCTCACCTTCTCACCGAAGATGGTACCTATTTATCTACTTGCATTTTTACATGCTTTCGAATTACTAGGTTGGCAGGAACTGGGGTGCGTAATGGGCGCTCACCCCATTGTGTGGCATTGCTTAGATCTCAAGTTGCCAAGCTGCCAACCTTCCAGCCAAAAAGCCCAGCATCTTAACCACTCGGCCACCGTGCCCTTACTAATAACCAAATGGTCTATTAAATCAAGTTTATATGGTAATATTGCCCCAAATGGATAATATATAGTTTTTAATCTAGTTTAAGGGTATCTTGGACTAAGCTATGACATAGTAAAAGCAAATAAATTCTAGCTAAAACAAAGTCATAAACCAGAAGTTCTTTAACTTTGTACTATTGCAGGCCCTAAATGAAAAAAAAAATGAATTTGTGAAATAGTACCCCTCCTCCTCAAATAAAACTAATAAAGAGATCATTAGGGTTAGGATTGGGCAAGAAATAAATGTATCACTTCATTTTAATAAATGTCAATCTATATATCACAAAGATTCTCAGACTTCATGGTTAGTGCAAGCAGAGCAGAGAACAACGGCAGGAATGAGTTTCAACTTGCACAAGTTCCACTTCTTTCAGTTTCGTTGTGTTATTTTAATTCTGATCTCCTGTGAGAAAATCTCAACCCACAGTTTGAGAATTCTATCATAATGTAAAATTTATACTTTCTAAATGCCTCCCCAAATAAAAAAGCCATAACAGTACAGAAAAAAAAGTCATCAGGGGGCCAAACCATCTTCTTGCTTCGAGAATTGGAGGCTTCCCACTGTTTGAATTTTTGATGAAGAAGAGAGGTGGGCAAGAGCCCTGCTAAGAAGCTGCACAAACAGTGCATAGTGAATAGGTGAACTTTTGCTTGGACCAAATAATGAGAGAACCGAGAACTGAGCTAAAGTAACTCCTCTAGTAATTACTATACTATACTATACTATTATATCTAATAATTATACCTTATGGCCTTGATCTCTCAAAATTTCATCTGATATGTTTGTTTTGGCCTAACACATTGCTGAAACCCAGCCAATGCTACTTTATTCAATAAGCTATCATTGCTTCATGAAATCTGTGAACTGAATCACTGTCTCTCTTACTTCATATAGTTTGCACCCCTTTGGGTAGAAAATAGTATAAAATAATATGGAAAATCAGAGGAGACTCTCTCTTGGAGGGAATCCTTTAAACTCAGCTATGTGGGGACTACAACAGCTGGGATTCACAGCCTGCACAGAAATGCAGCAGACGGTTGCTTTAAAGAATAGTTTTGTAAATGTACAAGATTAAAAGCACAAACTCATTATAACTGTATGCTGAAAATCTGTTTCTCCTGATGCCAAATGCTCTGGTCTGAATGTGATCCAAGGGCACTCTTTAATCTGTATATATCATTTCTTTCTCTCCTGCTCTTTGAATGAATATGTTTCAAAAGTCTGAGCCTTTTACAAATGCACACACACAAGTGTATACACTATAAACCAAAGATCACAAATCTCAGATTTCTTATTCTAGAGATGTTCTCCTGAAATAATCAAGGCTACTCCAGCAGAGGAAACTTGAAAAGATTTATGAAGCCTCTGGACAGAATAAAATGTTAGCTGGTGATACTACAGAAATGTGTGTCTAGGCTGTTAAAACATTTCTAAAGCACCTTTCAATTGCTCTCACTTTACATATTAAGCAAATTCTCCTTGATGTCACCCAGATGGTTGACCAGACCCATAAATAGTTCTCACAAGCACAACTCATTTGTATTTTGAAAGAATGATAAGACTAACAAAACAGCTTATTGGAATTAAGGCTATTGTTCTTCCAAATACTTGCCACATGTCAGAGACAATAATGCTATGCACAGTCCTTGAGTTCAATGCCAGCTTGATTTTCTTTACCTTTGTCTCAGCAGTTTTAAACTTGAAAGCCATGTACAGTGGGGCAGGTAAGAACTGGAATATTAGCTGAAAGAAGCCACTATTATTTTTTTCCAGTATTGGATGAGCCAAATGGCATTATTGGATTAAAGTGAACTAGGGCAAAAGCCATTTGTGAGCTGCCTCTAAGCTGCTAAAGTCCAATCCAACTGTTCTTTAATGCCACCTGAAATGGCCAAACAGCTTTTGGAAATGCTTTGCTATTAAGAGAACCCAGATAACCTACATTTTCAGGTTCATTCATTTCTCTCTGATAATAGGACATAGAAAGTAGACTACTTATATAAGTTTGATTAATTTTCCAAATCATAAAATATATTTAATAAATCTTACTATGTGTATGAATAATATATAAATATATATGAGCCAGTTTGGTGGAGTGGTTAAGCTATCAGGCTAGAAACCAGTTCTAGTGCTTCCTTGGGCATGAAGGCAGCTGGGTGAGCTCAGGCCAGTCTCTCAGTCCTAGGAAAGAGGCAACGGCAAACCACTTCCAAAAAACCTTGCCAAGGAAACTGCAAGAACTTTCCAGGCAGTTGCCAGGAGTCAAAAACTGGTTAAAGATTGTGTATGTGTGTCTGCATGCGCACACACTATGTACATGTGTAAATGCATTATGTGTATTATGTGAAGGATTTTGAATAATCTCTGTGTCAGTATTTATGTTGACTAGAAAGACTTTTGCAAAATCTCAGTTAGTTATTTTTCACTAGCTCTCTTTTAAACAGAGGGTAAATACTAATATGGATATTCTCTATATCAGCTTTTCTCAGACTAAATGCGTTGAATTAATTCCCACACTATTTGAGAGCACTGGGAGTTGGTTTAATATATTTGGAAGAACCTGACTATAGTTGAAGTGTTCAATAATTGGTGTCCATTTAAATTTTTTTTTATATGAAATAACAAATATGAAACACTAAGGGAGAAGAGTGCTTGCTGTTTGAAAAGGAAGGAAATCATGTTACCCCATTTCCCCTCCGCTGTTAGTTTCTTTTTCCAAAAAGCACAGCTATTATTTTTAAGTAGGAAAGTGCTAGCCATTGTTATGACATCTTTGCTTCAAGAATTCTGTGCTGGATTTGGAATGGTAAGCCAATGTATTATTTTACAGCGCATTTCCAATGTACTATTCCTCAATAGAAAGGAGCTTTTTGTGAGACACTATTATGAATGTGCACATGCATATGGCTCCTTCAGAAATATTTCTTAAAGAAATATCTGGAGAGGCAAAAAAGAAAGTGATTCCTATTTCATCTCACAAATTCATTGCCACAGATCCAAAAGGAAATCCAGGAACACCATAATCTAGCAAGGAATTCCAGATTTTCTGTATGGGTCTTACCTGATTGGTTTTAATATATTATAATGTATTCCTATTTATTTTTTGTATTTATATGCCACCTTTACTGTTTTTATAAACAACTCAAGATGATCTAATACTCCTTCTCCCTCCTATTTTCCCCACAACAGCATTGTTACTCCATTGTACATCTGGCACATTGTTATACATCTGAGCAATAGTTGCTAATAGTTTCTCTTAACTTTGGGGATGTTGGTCCTGATGGAATGACACTGCTGTGTAAGCATTTTTAATCCACGGGGTTGTGCTGGGAAGGTACTTGCATCTTAATGCTTAATAGCATGCAGATAAGATAACACCAGAGAGCTGCAAGAGATGGTGGATGTAACCCCACCAAAATACCATTCGCCTGCGAGCAAGAACTTTTGGGACCATAAAATAGACAAAGTAATTGAAAACGAAGAAGCTAAAGTGCTCTCAGACATTAGAATTCAACAGACATAACATAACACTCCAGACTTCACAACTTTTGATAAGAAAGACAAAAAAAATCTGAATAATGGATGTGGCAGCACCTGGAGACAGCAGAATACAATAGAAGCAGAACAGGTGGAAAAGATCACAAAAAACAAAGACCTGCAAATAAAAATAGAACAACTGTGGCAAAAGAAAGCAAATTAGGACCAATAATATAGGTGCCTTGGGTACGGTCCCAAAACCACTGGAGCACCACTTGAGCACCATCGGCATTGACAAAGTCACCATCAATCAATTGCAAAAGGCATCATTACTCAGAACAGCTTACATCCTGTACAGTCATCAAAGAGCAGCATTTGCCTATCTCAGGTCCTCGGGAAGGACTTGATAGGTGGACAAAAATGCCAGATCCAGTCTAAATGAATCAAAACAACCTCTTATTCTCAGTATTTATTCTTCCATCAATTTTATTGCATCTTTACTGACAGTCATACTTTTGAATTCATAATCCTCAAAGGCTTCTGTTTTTAAATAAGCTTAATTCACCTGAACAAGCAGCAGAAACCTAAATTAATCGTGTGACTAGAAGATTTCTTTACTTTCCCAGCAGCCAAGCTAACTTTGATTTCCTTCCTTAGCAGAAATCAGCTGGGGAGCCTGTGTGTGGTAGAGAGGGGTAGAATTATTTCTTTTGCAGTGCTCAAATCAATCTCTCCGTCTTGTTTTCATTGTCTTTCAAGGTGCAAGGAAAGGAAACTATCTTGAGAAGCAACCTGGAAAGGTTGGCCTAATCCAAAAAGACAGTATTTCTGTTCAGAGGAACTTGGCCCATTTCCTGAATTAGATTTAGAAACGTCAAGCAAGCAAGCACGGGCAATTGTATGGCCAAATGCCTTTTTTAAAAACGATGCAGATGTTCCAGGACTGAGCAAGACTTGCCCTTGCAAACAGGCAGTTTTCCAAGAAGGAAAAAGAAAACAATGTTTTGTTAACAATGAGGAGCTGCTTGACCAATAAGTTGTCAAGAAATGTGGGCATATGGTGTAGTAGTGTAACTTAAAAGGTGTGCTTGTGAGCGTGTGTCAAAGTATGTCATTTTAAGGCATTTTGTATTTTTTGTTGTTGTGTATTTTCTCTCCTCACCAGGACTGTAGTTGTATTTATAATCATAGCATTGTGTTCATCTATCAATATTTTACTTTGGTGCTTACTAATGGGATGTGATTTGTACATTTTGGTACTAAAGATTTTATGCCTTGCTGTTGATACTAGGAATAGGTCAATGCGAAGCATCCCCTTATAGAAAAGACTTCTGAGACGGTCAAAAGATCAAAGATGATCTTCTCCTGTATCATGCAAAAGCACAGATAGCTACAATATTGAAGAATATATTTATCAGGTGTACATTGCTGCCCATATGAAAACCACAACCCTGGGCATCTCACAAGGCAATAAAAGCTGCCAAAAAGAAAAATCCCCAAACCTCCAAACAATCACAATCATCACTTTCTTAAAAACCATCCCTTGGGCTTTTCTTTCTTTGTCAAGCTCAATTTTGCTCTTTACTTTTGAGAAAAAAGAAAAGATGCACAGATGTTCCAATTTTTCATAAAATGCTCTTACAGCAGTGATCTCAGATCTGTGGCAGTAGACTGCAGGGAAATACATCCATCAAAACATGCTCAGAGGCTCTCTTTATTTGCACCAGGGATCAGAGATGAGTCCTAGCCTTTAAACTGGTCCCACCCTGTTTAAGCAGGCTCCTGACGAGTATTAACGTCTCCCACTTCATCCCCCACAGTTGTATCAGACACAAAGCAGGTTCCTGCCATCTCATTCTCAGAGGCTGAAGCTGGTACCAGCTTGAATTAAGATTCTACGCACCACCTTACTTTTTCTTCCTCTGATGAGCTGTCACAGTAGAGTTAACAACTGGGAAAACATCATGTGTTGCTTCTGCAGTGGCTTTTTCCTCTCCAGAGGAAGAGCGTCATTGGGGAAAGGTAGAAAGTTTCTGTCATAGCGCCCCCACCTCTCGTCCTTCTCTGGCTTAACAGCAACAGCAACCATTCATTAAACTCTGTTGCTGCTGCCATCACAAAGAGCTTCACCAATCAAGCCTAGAGGACTGATTCCACCTTGGGCAATCTACTGATGTAAAAAAAAACACACCAGAAACATGGTCAGAAGATTCCAAGAACGCCCCTTCTTTCTCAAAGGGGTATTAGCCACCTGAAGAAGAGAATTCATATTGTAGAGTAGTGCTTTTCATATTTAACAACTTCAAGATGTGTGGACTTCAACTCAGTTCTGGGAGTTGAAGTCCATACATTTTAAAATTGCCAAGGTTGAGAAATACTGTTCTAGAGAGAGGACATCTGGGCAGCTCTCTAAAGTTCTGCTCAGTGAAAAGACTAGGAGGAAATCCCAATGCAGTAGTGCTTCCTTGGCAATATCTGAGTACATTTAAATTGTCATCTCTAAAAAGGGGAGACCTACTCCCACCATTAGCACCATTCAGATGCTGAACAGATCTAAAGCTAGGTTCACAGCATGATGGTTCAATGGCATGTTGTGGACCCCGTCGGTCAAAGAATTCTGATGGGTCCCGGAAAAGAGCCTTCTCTGCCATTGCCCACCCATGGCTCTGTAGCCTCACATGGGGAGCACACAGCCATGGGGCTGGCTAATCCCATGAAAGCCCTCCCTTCATCTTTGAATGAACTATATTAGTGTTTAATCATTCTGGCCTCCTTTTTAAATCTCTAATTTTTTAAACTTTTATATTGTTGTTATATTTTAACTTCTTATTGAACATCACTCACAGTCCGTCTCTGACAGAGATGGGTGACTTAAAAATGTGAAAAATAAATGATCAACCATAAATCTGAGTTAACAAATCACAATAGGAAATCATACTGTGGCTTCAGGCAGTAGCTTGGTTATACAACCTGCGAAGAGAATGATTAGATCCTATAATATAACCCTATTTTATCCTATGCTGTGGGAATCCAACCTAAAGTTACTGTTTTTAACTGTGTAAGCTATGAAGTTTTTTTTCTTGAAAGGGGAGAAAAATGATACTACCTCCTGACCACCCTGATTTGTGTAGGAGCTTGGTGTTAAATTTAATGGTGAACCATTCAGCAGATGGTTTTAGCTTCAAAACAACACCAGGTGGAGCTCAACAGTGTTTTTTTTAAAGTTAAGGTGAACAAAAATCCCATTTCAAAGTAACAATTCATCTTAATCATTCCTCCAGCCTTTGCTTTTATTTACCAAACTCATTATGCAATACTAAGGACTAAATTACATGCTGCCTTTAGTAGTATATTTGGAAACCATAAATTTCCCTCTCCCCCCCATGGGAACAATTTATTTGATAATATGGGCACAAACACAGAGGAAACAGAACTGGTCCCTTATAGCAAATGAACCCTTGGTTCATTCAGAAGTGACCCATGGGTTTTGTAAGAAAACAAGATAGACTATTCAGAAATATGGAGGCCTGTAAATAGCTTGGATCCAAACTGAATAAGTTTTCTGCCAGTAAATACATGCCATTTTGTGTGCATCTGTGTAGAAATATTTGTACCTTCAAGTCCATTTCAGACTTCTGGCAACTACCTGAACTAGTCCCTGCAATTTTCTGGGCAAAGTTTGATATGCCATTGCCTCCTTCCCAGGACTGAGAGGGAGGGACTGTCCCAGAGTCACCCAGCCAGCTTTCATGCTGAAGGCGAGACTAGAACTCAGTCTCCTGGTGATTGGCCCAAAGTCACCCAGCCCTCAATCATGTGGAGAGTTTTGCGGTGTTGCCTTTCTTCGCCCAGGCTGACAGAAGCAAAGTCAAAGGGAGCGACTGCAGCACCACGGAGAGCTCCCAGACACGGAAAAATGGCTGTCGGAAGGGAACGGGACCCTATTGCCAGGTTCTCGGGTGTGGGGGGGGTCCTCTGGGAAGCTGAAGCATCTCCAACGAATGCCAAGTGTCTCATGTGATGTTGCTGCCTGCTTGTCAATGTCAGTTGATGGGCTCCTGTGTGAACCAAAGCACAATTTACCTCAGTCCTTTGATCCCCAAATAGGTCCAGAGATGTACTAGACTATCCTACCATTGCTGACCATCCTTCCCTCAATAGATGCAGAGATGATCATCAGTTCCTCTGCCAGATCTTAGCAAACAGAGCCCTTCTCTGCAAACGTTACCCAGATTTTCCAAATAATTCATCTGGAGGTGCTAGGAACTGAACCTGTGATCTGTGGGCAGTGCAGGTGCTCAGCTATTGAGCTGTGTCTTCCTTCAGTGCTTACCTAATAAGATTGCCTTCTCTAATAACATCCTTTGGGGGATAAAGGGGAAGTAATAAGGATCTTACCCATTTTAGATAAAGGTTTATAAAAATGCGATAATTAAAAGAATCTTCTCTGAGAATTGAGGAGCAAAACTATCCAGAGAAAACTCAATTTCTTCATCCAAACAGGGGAGAGATGTATCTCTTGAGCATCCAATTCAGGCTGGATTTTCAGAAAGCGTCCCTTCTCCATTCACAAGTCTAGTTGCTATGGTAACAGTCTCTGAGTAATGGATTGCTCTCAAGTGGAGAATTTGGGTTATGGCTGGGCAGCCAAACGTAGGAGGAGCTGATCCAATAGACTTCAGCTGTTCACTCTGTTCCAGCCTAATTGTCAGAACTATATTTTTGCTTAAGAAATCAGCAATGCAAATAACAAATCTTCAGGTTTCTTCTGTACGGTCCTAAGATTGGCTCTGAAAGCTTGGTGCTTCGTAAGTCTTTGAGCAATGGACAAATCTACCTTTCTGGCTTCCACCTGAAAGGCTGCTTTTGAATGAAGCAGCATAACCGAAGGGGTACAAATCCAGTGAGACTCATCCTCTGCTGTTAGGAGAGAACCCAGTCTAGTCAGTTTCACAGTGCCTTCTAGTCAGTTTTGCAAAGCCCACACTTGCTGATGTTCCCTTCTGTAAACCTGGCCTACTCTTGCCTCCAGCAATATCCTATAAGTGACACTGATGTTTCAACTTTGAAACATACTATTTAGCAGTGCAAACAAACTACATTGTAATTGCCTGAAGCTCTGCAAAAATGTGTAAGGGTAAAAAATGGATAAGGGAGTGAGGAAGAAGGAAAAGAAATCAGAAGCCAGGTTAGCATGTATATCGTGTCTTCTTCCTTAAGTGACATAATCATCCTGATAGAAAATAACCCTCAAATGGAGTCACACCTCCTCCTCCATAATCCTTCACAGCAGCGAATCAATGAAATGTGTAAGGTGGCATTTCTCATCTTTATATCAACAGCCCACTGCAGGTGGCAGCACTCACCAACTTTGCCTGGTGTGCTGAAAAGCCATCCAGGAAGAATGCTGGAGCTTTAGGGTAGTGAAACTAATTTTTTTAATTACATAAAAAACTCAACTATAGTAACAAGTCAGTTGTGGACTGTGGCACTGGATTGTTGCCTGAAGTCCTACATCAATGGTACTGTTGCTCTCCCTGTTTCATTGGTCCATAACTGGAGGTCCCTTCTGCAAGCTGCAATTAGCTGAACCAAGTACATACATAAGTCATACTTAGCTTGTAACATATGCAACAGAAGGAATATCTACAATTCTGACTCTCTGGTGAGCAGTAATTAAACATTTTCATACCAAAATTTCCCTTATAGTTCTTTTTCTCAAGGTGGGAAACTCATGAATATTTGGTGCTATCCAGAATAGTTCTCCAGTATGTTTTATACATTTCTATCTCTAACAAGGTATTATTCAATATATGACTACAATTGGGACAGGAATGTCCATCATGATGCAGTCATTAAGCGAGCTGCACCTGATTTATGACTTTTGCTGCAGTCATTAAGTAAATCAGCTGTTGTTAAATGAATCCAGCTTCCCCCATTAACTTTGCTTGTTGGAGGCCAGCTAGGAAGGTTGCAAATGGCGATCACATGACCCTGGGAGCTGCAACCATCATAAATACATGCCAGTTGCCCAATGCCCAAATATTGATAATGTGACCATGGGGATGCTACAACAGTTGTAAGTGCAAGGACCACTTTACAGTTGTAAGTGCTACCACTTTACCATATTATTTTGGTAGAGCAACCTAGTCAAATGTTGGAAGGACCATTTTGGACCATTAAATATGGTCATAGACCAGCACAGTGGTTGTTATTTCCCAGACCAATGTTACCTTTTATGTGCTTGGGCATTTATGCGAACCGATAACCTGCTATCTCCTTTTCTCTTTTCCTCTCCTCCTCCTTCCTCTTCTTTAAGATCATCCTTACCCACTTTAACCCAATCCAGATTGCACTGTGTTGTTCATTGCATGATCTGTTCTAGCCTGAGGCATTTCCCATCATCTTTTATATGCTTCTTCCATCCCCAAAATGCATTCAGATGGACAGCACTTCTGCCAGTCATTCACAAGTATCATTAACTATTCTAGCTTCCCTTATTTTTGTGGTAAAAAAACAAAAAGAGAAATAAGGTGGCACCTTTCAGTTAACTTTGAGTGATCCCAAAATGAGCAGAGAAGAGGGGGGAGAAAAAACCCTAAGCAAGGTTAGACCTGGTTAGACATATCATCAGGAGAGAATGGTATCATCTGGCATCTTGGTCTACGACCATGTCTGTGGCAACATCTGTTAGAGGTATGGCACTGCTCTGATTGTTGACAAACTACACAAAGCCCAGCTGCAACGGTACAAGTCATGTCCTGTGCACTGACAAGATGCTTGCCAAAAAAGGCCGCCTGCTTGCTGTCCGAAAGGCCACCAAAGCAATGCTGGCTTGACATGCTACACAGTGACCTGGAGATTGTGCACCCTGACCAAGCCCACAACCACGTCAAATGGTGAAAACAAACCAACATAGCAGACCCTGCCACCACATGGGACAAATACTGAAGAGAAAGAAGGAATGCCATCAGGAAGTTCCAGAGTTGTGGGATAAAAAATCTTTCCAGAACAAGCGAGTGACAGGTCACTCCCAGTCTTAGAGCTTGATTCAGAGGGTTTTTTTTTAATGTGGGAAAACTCGGAAGACTTGCAAAGGGAAGATGTTACTCAGATTCCCTATAAAACTCCCTTGTTTGAGCCAGTCCAATAAAAGCTTTATAACTTCACAATTCTGTCCTATGCAGAGGTCTAAATGCAGTCAAGCCTCACTGCTAATGTTGTTGAAAATGTGCCAAAACTGCTGATGTAAGTTGCCCTTTCAAAACACTTTGGAATCAGTTAATTCTATTGCTAATTAACGAGCTCCTGCAAAACCTGCCAAGTGTAGGATTCCTTGCTCTGCTCCCTAAATGGAATTGAACCTCTGCACTCTCTTAATTTAGATTATTCTCTGAGTATGCCAGATTGAAATGCTGTCTTTATCTCCAGGGAGTTGGCAGGGAATGTGTGGGGGCAAAGGAATCTAATCCAAAAATGTGAAGATAAGTTTTGAGCCTGACTGGGAAGATGCTGCTTGCATGTGTGCGTGTGTTACAGGCAGTGGAGGGTGTATTTATTTATTTATTTATTAAATTTATATGCCGTCAAAATCCGAAGACTCTCGGCGGCTAACAACAATATATTAAAAACACTTAAAATAAAAATAAAATAAACCCCATTAAAACAAAATAAGAAACCCAGCAGACTAACAAGGTAGGCAAAAGATTTAGAATATAAAAAGCGGGGTGAGGATGGCTAGGGATCCATCAGCCACCTCCATGTTGATAATGAGCCCCCCCGGAGCCCCATGCCATCTCGCAGATGGGTCTTAAGGCCCTTCCGGAAGGCCATCAGGGAGGGGGCAGCCCTCAGCTCGAGGGGCGAGATGTCCCATAGGGCAG
>JANHZU010007657.1:577288-590337 GCA_032468055.1 Acrochordus granulatus | reverse complement strand
CCAGTCCAGATGCCTGTTTTTCAAACTTTGTTGCGATGCAATTACCCTGGACGAGTGAGAGTCTTCACAGACATATTCATTTGAATAGTTGATTCAAGCTATATGATAGAACACTAGTGCAAAGAATTGTAAATTAATTCAGAAGTTCTCTCTAATCTGTATGCAAACTTATCAATAGATTATAGTTCTAATTCTACACCTTATAATATTCCATTTCTACTGGTTGCATACTTTGGATGCACTCTTGACTGTTTAATACGAAACTTTGTTTATTTGTTTATGTTGTCTTGCAAGTATACTGAGAGCTGCTTTATCAGAGTCAAGTATGTGTGTCTAACCATTCAAACCAATAAAGTATCTGAATCTGAATTTTAAAATCCTAATTTAAATCTAGAATGAGAAGAAAACATAAGAAAGTTAATCAGTCACTGCCTTAACTCTCTTAACTACAAGAGAGAGGAAGGAAAAATGCTGTAAGGCTTTCAAGTTTCTGTTACTATACCCTAAAACAATAGAATTTCAATCATTCTTGAGTAATCTTGAATTTGCTAATTGCTCTATAGTCATATATACAGTGTCTATCTCTATACTTCTCTATCCTAATTTCATTTTCATTTCCATTATTTGATTGCATCATCCATCCAAACAATAGCCAACCTCAAAGTATTTTTTGACTACAATTTGTATTGTGGACGTCCTGTAAAAGGTGCTATTCAGGTAATCTATTTTGCAGTAGGTTCTTTAGAGCCCTAGGGCAATGAAAAGAATGTAAGAGGGAAAAATAATGTCAGTTTAGGACCAGAAAATATACTTTTAAAATATTTATTAGCAGTGAGAATAACTGTTACTTTAGAGAATTCTCCTTTTATGACATACTTTTCTTCCTCTGCTTTCCATTCTTCTTGTTTTAGAAATTAGTTCTTGCTTTTCCATTGTGGTAATAATTCATTCCCATCAGATACAATGTCTGAGACATCTCATTTTCAGTCTGATTTCTCAGTCCCTTTTTCTTCACATCCATTGAAGGGAACATGGACAATCAGGAAAGCTAAGTTTGAAAAGTGACTGCAAGGTAGGTTATAAAGAATGATCAAAAGGAGCAGCAGGGTCACAAGATGGACTTCAAAGAATTGCTGCCCCCATAATGAAGAAGTTGTGGAAAATATTCTGAACAGCAAGAAAGAAATAGTAAAAGTCAGCCTCTTTGCTCTTATCCTCAAATTTTCAGAAATTGTCTCTGTATATTTTCATTCACCAACTTTATTTTTTTGGAAATGGAGGGTATTTTTTTTAAAAAAATCATTACAATAAGTAAACTAATATAACTGTTTTCTACTGCAAAAGTGTGTATGTATGCGGGTATGTGTAGGACATTTAAGAGAGAGTGTGTGTGTGATCTCTATCATCTCTACCTGTATCATCTACATCCATTTTAAAATCATATAGAGTACAAAAATTATAAAAAGTTAAGCCATTCATATAACCATGTAACTTCACTTATGAGGAATATCAAGGAATCTTAAATGAGATCACCTTTAGTAGATTTTCAGTCACCCTGCCCTTTCTAAATATCTGGCTTTGTACATACCAAACCAAAATGTATTTTTTAAGTTCAGATAATTTGTAGGAGACACCTTTAATAATTCTGTACGATGTTTAAATGTTTGTAGTTCTAGGTGAAAATAAAAATTTCTACAGGGAAATCAAAAGTCACTTTGGAGAATTTTCACAACTGAAACCAGCAAGTAATTTTAAGCAAAGCAAAAAGCTGAGAAGAGCAACAGAGTCTATACACACATATTCATTTGCTAGCCATATTCAAATGGAGAAAACTATTCACTGGATTTCATTTCACCTGTAATTTTTGATTCTTTAGAAAGCACCTTGCTTGTGCCATTTTAGACCATTGTAGAGAAATAGATTGTTTCTGATTAAGTTCTTCCTTGAATAAATTCTACCTCACTAAAGGAACAACACAAACTGCAGCAAAGAATAGTTCAGCAGATGTAAAAAACTGGTTTTTGGAGATTGGAGTCCATGAATAACCCTTGCGAAATGCCTCAACAATTTCCCAGATCTATTCCATTTTCTCTCATGGAGCTGAAGGGTGTAACCTTTAGTAGCATTATAAACAATACATGCTTCATTATTGCATATTTATCTTAGGCCAAGAAAATATATATTTGAAATGTCTCTTTCCAAATCTTTAAGCCTCAAGAATACAATTCAGAACTCTAAGAATAACTTTCAGGAAAAACTCCTGAATTTTATTCCCCAGATTGTTTAAATGTCTTAACACAGGCCTATTTTTATTGGTTTTCCTTTGCATATGTGAAAAATTAACTTTTAATTAACAGGATATACTGTTATTTAGGAGATGGGCTGCAATATTGCATATTTCACAAATTCTTAGATTTTTTTAGTTTTATTTCAGGCAAAACAAGACCACAATAGCAAAATATATTTTTATAGTAGTACAGTTACTGCAGGGACTGGGTGGGAGCAGATGAAAAGTAGAGCTTTTTTTTTATTGTCTTTTGGACAATGCTATGACTTAAGAAGATTTCTTAAATGGTAGAAGACAGGATATACTTCCTTCGTTTCAGCAGACACAATGCATTTTGCTTTTTGACAAAGTTTAAGAGGACATAAAATAGAACTTTGACTTATAGCTTAAATAACCTAATCATCAAGTTTCATAGAAAGTTATTCATAGTGAATAAGCCATTGTGTTCTTCAAGATATCTAACTTATCCTTGTTGCTTGATGTTTTTTGAATAGCAGATGTTGAAAATTAAACTTAAATGTGAAATATATGCATTGGGTAAAAATTGCCTATTTCTCTATCATGCATCAGTTACTTTTCCATCTTATTCATCAGTGAGTTTAAGCATATAGCATACTAGAAATTTGCAAATCCATCTGAACTCCACTATCAAATTGTATTGCTAACAGTAATGATTGTAAAACCATCAGACAACTATCCAACCCCACCTTATTAACTGTAGAAGTATATTAAAAATCCTTGGATTCTAGGAAAGTTTATCTCAAAAATGATACTTTCAATGGATAAGATTTGTAATAGATTAGTACACCAGATTAAAGAAGCCTTGCCTGCAGTTATATTTCAGAATACAAAATATAATACATAACAATAGTTAACAAATTTTACTTATTTAATTCAGAGATGCAATATCCACAGGTAAAACCTATCAATAAATCATACTGTATCTCAGTTTAAACTAGTAAATTTAAAAATGATAAATCTGAACATACTGGTTAAGAATTTATTCCAAGAGAAATGAGGGGATAATTTCTCCTTGTTTAAACCACTTAAAGCTTTTAAAGAGAAGTAGTAAATATTCCTAGGAGATTGTTAGAATTTCTGAGAGAGTTTTGCATTGTATCATTTCCTAAATGAACACCTATGAACTTGCTATGTATTTAAATAACACACGTTACCTATGCCAATATTCTAAAAAAAAAATTGCAAAAAAATGTTTTATGTATATTCCGCATCTAGGAAGCTGCAGAAACTTAATACCAGGCATTATTTAAATAAAATAATTATTTGCATAACATTCCTTATCAAGGAACAATACATACATACTGTAATTGAAGGGGAATAAAAATAAGTGATTTATTTATTTTTAAATGGCCAGTATATGATCCCATATTTCAGTGCTATATAATATTGTTCATTAATTAAAGAGAAAGAAAATATCCTGTAAGTACTGTAATGCTATTTACCACAATATAGTGAATCTGTTGGCTATATCACTAAGATATTTTGGAGAAATCCAACAAGAATTGGATTAAACTCATGAATAAACTAGATTATCATGTTCAAAAAATTAGACCATTATAATCTTGTTTGTTTTACATGAAGAATAAATCTGTGTACAAGTTTCATTTTGCTTCATTTTTAATTTTCACAGCACTAAATTTGTCCTTTTTTTCTCCCTGGTGTCCATGACTGCCTTGATACATTTTATATGTGTTTCTTCTAATTTAATTTGTACATATTTCTCAGTGAATTCCAATTATGCAACTTTCCATTTGATACATTACCTTAATAATACACCCATATGGTATGCATTAAAAAAACCTGGAGTATGACATTGAAACATTCAGAAAAAATAAATATTGAAGTACAAATATGATTTTGTTTTGTTGAGAAAGGGTGGATTATGGTAAAGGGTCAGTGATGCATACAAACAGGCCTCCAGATTTAAAGCAATTTAAAATACAGCCAAGACTGACCTTTTTTTTTTTAAGATCTCGTAAGGTAAGTCCAATCATTATTTGGATTAAACAAAGAAGAGCTACCAGAAGGCAGAGGAGAAAATATGAACTCTGGAAACTGCCTTTTTTTGGTTTCAATATGTGGACAGCAAACCGAGCAAATAGATCTCTCAATCACCTTTTAAAATATATATTCAAACTATAATTTAGCACATATTCCTAAATTGGATCCAAATGCACAGACAGGAGTATGCCCACTTCCAGAAATTCTTAAAGTGTATTCTTTGATAAACTTCCTTCAAATTCTGCAAATGGTAATTCTACTCCCAAGTATATCTCTGCCTTCAATGGGGCTCATTTCAAATAATAAATAATATGACAGTCTAAATCTAAACCCTTTTATCCAGTTTTACAATAAAGAAGTTGAGGTTTCTGTATTAAAAAAACAAAATAAAAAGAATTCAAGAACCAATGGTGGAAAGATGCTTGATGGGATTTGTTTGTATGTGTGCATTATGTCCATTATTCAAATTAGAATATTCTATTCCCTGCTTCTTATAACTTCAGATTAGACCCTAATTCATAACTAAAATGTATATTTTGGAAATCTTAGTGTACAGTTTGCTGTATTTGCTGAATATATGAGTGGGTAAAAGGCCTTGAAAGTGATGAGATGTTTGCACAAAACATACAGACATCTTCAGAGACATGTACACAGGATTGATGCTATTGATAAAGTTTATAGCAAAAAAAAATATATTTAGAACCATGATAAACTGATTATTACTTCTATACACTGCCTGGAGTACTTGCTGATTCTGGCTTACTCAGTACATGCTAGTATGAAATAAATATCTTGGGCTTTGTACCTGAAAAAATAACATTCATTTCATTACTGTTCAGGGATTTTCTTTATTCTTAGACCAAATACCTGGAGACATAAAGACCTTCATCCTTTACAGAATTTATCATTTCTTTAAAGTCCCAATTTCCCGTGTATCACAAAAGTATTGAAGGGAAGAACTTAGAAGAAGGATAAAAGCCGAGGGGCAAAACTTGTCCACCCTTCTTCAAAACTCATAGCATCATTTCAGGATTATATTTCTTTCATGCCAATCAGGAATGTTCACTTTTTAAACCAAACTTTGGACAGATCTCTTTCCTCACTTCATGGGATTTTTGAATCTCAGAAAAAATGTGGACAGAGAAACAGACAGAAATCCATTGGATGAAGAGAGTATGCTTGGATATTTGCTGTGGTTGTTAACCACCTGGCTAGCTAATAAAATTGCAGCCATCTCTTTATCCACAGCTGTTTTATCTCCTAAATCATTTCATTGCTTTTGCCTCATCTTTACACAGTTTTCCATATTCCTAATGTCTTAGATATTCTAACCAGCTTTTTTCCAATCTCTGCTTAATTCTCTGTTGGGAGAAAAAAACAAAGCAGGGGGATATTTTCAGCTCTTTTTGTTTCAAAAAGACCATGCAGAGATCAACTTATACTTAAACATAAGTATAAGTTGAGTAGAAATACGAGTAGAAATTTTTTCAACCCTTGTCACTCAATATGGCAACTTAAGATACCATAAGCATATATGCATAAAGTAATATGCATACTCCTTTTTCCCCTCAATGGTTTAGGTATTCTGAGTCTATCTAGGCTGAAATATCATATATCATAAATTATAGATACACATATTATACATGCACACCCATAATATGAACCTCTAGTTTTGATTGCTAGTCCTGTAGAACTTGCTGGAATTAGAAAAATGGACTTTCCCTTCCAAGATAAGGATAAATAATGTCAGTCATGGAGAATTTGTGTCAACGTGTTGCATTTCTTACATGATTACATATAATTTTTGCAGATGACAAGTACTTCTAACTAGAAACAAATGTTAAGGCAGAACTAAAGTCAGAAAGTCTGAGAAATCACCTCCTGTAACTTAGCCCTTTAGTGATGTCTTCTGCCCATATCGTTTTACAGCCAAGTCTAATTCTTAAAAGTTGTCGTGCAGGAGGAAGGGAAAAGAAACTAAACCCAGGCAATAAGCTGGTTATGGATGAATGTAAACCACAGCTGAATTTGTTGTCTGAGATAGAGAAAGAAACCTGAACACCCAGTAGCAAATTCAGCAGAAAAGATGCCATAGAAATTAATGGCTGCACAGAACAGGGTGAGTGACCTCATTAAAAAACCCAGTAGCATCCAGATTTTTTTCACAGTTTGCATCTGCCATTCTGTGATAACTCATCTCTTGTTGGGGAGGAAAAGGAAAATATAAAGTTGTTGCAGCATTTCACACCAGCCTTTGAGGATAAAAACAGGCTCTTGTGCCATGAAATGTTTCATTGACAGGAAATGGCACACTAAATTAAATAAATAATAAAGTTTATGACACTACAACTGAAAAGTTTTAATCCATTTTCCATTACTCATTTTTTTCAGCCATGATCATGTATGAATAACATCAAAGCTTACTTTTTAAGGGATACAAATGCCATCAGAGATCAATTAGCAAATTATTGATCAGTAATAAAGAGAGTCCCCATTAACAGAAACAAAGGATATTCAATTGCATTCAACCTAGAGGGGATGGGCATGTTATCTTGATTTTGTATCATTGTCACATCATTATATTGGATCTAAAGTGATAGAGTGGATTGTCCTTCTTATCTTTTGTAAGGACAAACATTGACTATATCATGAAATTATACTTGCAAGTCTGAAAGCTAAATAATTCCTGTTGAGAGAATAGGAAGAGGAGTTGTATAACTCAATACAAGTGCAGACATCTTCCTAACTGGAGTTTTTTTTCCCCTTAACATTTTCCCACTAGTGTAGGGTCTGCTTTTTTTTCAGATCAAATTTTGATCCATTGGTTGCAGCAGGAATTGACAAGCTGACGTGTTTCCTGAGCCTGATATTGTGCAATGAGAGGTCCAAAGTCACCAAGCCAACTTTTATGCCTAAAACAAGATTAGAACTCATAATATTCTGGTTTCTAGTCTGCTGTTTTAACCAGAAGACCTGGTATAAAATCCTATGATGGGATAACCATGGAAAAAAGGATTCTCAAGTCAGGTAAAATGTAGAAACCAAGCCACAGAAAGAAAGTGAATTAGTGAAAAGGATTATATGAAGCATCTTTGACTATAATGGTAACCAGCTCCTTAATTCCAGAGGACAGGCATGATTTGGCAGCATCAAGGAGCAAAGTCCAAAAAGAAGTTTAAAATTCAGGGACATATTTACTTGTTCATTTTGTTACCAAAAACACACCCAAACCCTCAGATTTCCTAAACTCTGTTTTGGCATACATCTTTATTAATCCACCTCCATTTGTTAATGGCACCTGGAATTCAATTCAAAACTCTTTCAAGAAAATTCCTTCCCACCTCTATGCTCAATCATATTATTCTCAATAATATGAATATCAATATATCAATAACATGAATATCGATAATATGAATATCAATTATTGTCACAACTCCAAGATGTAATCTATAGCCATAAAACAGAATATTTATTGAGACAAGCTTGATAGAGAAAGTCTTGATTGTTATGAAGTTGAGTGTCTCCAAAAAAATGGCCCTTACACTATACAAAAGTTTAAAATCTTGTTTAATCTTCTTCCCTTTTTATTCTATAGTGCTTAACTTAGGAGGGGGAGAGTATCCCTATATTTTAATTGCAAAAACCAATCACAGTTGGTCACCAGTTCTAAAAGTTTATTATTCCAAGCTTTTGGGCTCATGCTAAAGCCCATAATAAGGGAACTTTTCTCTTTCCAAAACACCTGCAGTGAGTCACACTACCCTTTAAGTAGGTCCTAGTTGTAGATACACTGTTAACTGCTTTTAGTTGTACATTGAGGTGTAAATTACTGTATTAAGTTATTAATGAATATTTCTTCTTACCCCCCTGCCCTCAGCTCCTAAGCACCTGTTAAGAGGGTGGTAAATCAGAACTTCTATTAACTGACAAGGGACCTGTCTCCCAAGCTTCGATCATCTTCCTAGCTATTTTTGTCATTGCTCTGCCAATAATAATATATTAGTACTTTATTATTTATTTATATCCCACATGTATTATTTTTCTAAACAACTCAAGGTGGAAAACATATTCAACATACTTCCTTCTCCTATTTTCCCCACAACTTCAACTAGTTGAAGTGACCTAACTAGTCACCCAGCTGGCTTTCATGGCTAAGGTGGGACTAGAATTATGACCTCTCCATTTCTAGTCTGTTACCTTAGGCACTAGACCAAACTGGCTTTCAGACATATTAATATCTTCAAAAGGATTTTCAAGTACTGCTGAGCAGAGGTGTGTGCGTATTAGTACTGATGTCTTACAGCTATATTTTATTTCTTATTACAGTAAAGCTTTCTCCAGCCAGTCATATCCAAATCTAGGGAGTGGTGCTCATTTCCATTTCCAGCACTGTCAACAGATGCTTCTGTGATCATGTACCTGGCATGTATATACACTGAGGCAAACAGATGCTGTTACCTTCCCACAGAAGCTGGCACCTATTTATTCACTTGAATATTTACATGCTTTCAAACTGCTAGGTTGGCAGGAGCTCGGGCAAGTAATGGGAGCTCACCCCATTTTGCAGGAGCTCTTGTGTGTCAAACTCAAACTGGTGACCTTCCAGCCAACAAGCCCAGTGTCTAAACTGCTACTAGTATGTTTGGTTGCCCAGTCAGCCAGATACTTAACCTGGATGTGGCATTTTTATCTGATTTAACCAGACCTTCTCAAGGACTTGAAATAGGCAAATGCTGATGTTTGATTGTGTAAAAGATATTGTTGCAGGATGTAAGCTGTTCCAATTAAAGTTGCCTTTCATAATTGGCTGATGGTTATTATTAATAGTTTTCACACAGTCAGCCAAATGTTTAGATTGGATCTAGCATTTTTGTCCACCTATCAGTCCTTCCTAAAGACCTATTGTTATTCCTTTGACCAATGGAACAATGGTAGGAAAAGTCAGCAGGAAGCAGTGTTGTGAATCTTATTGTGAAGTTTCATAAAAGTTATATAAAATTGACACTTGTTATAATTCAGGACATTAGATGCCAGAGCCCTCCATGTGGTCGTCATCATCCTGAGCATTCGTATTTCACCAAAACTTAATGTCTTTCACTTACGTTATATGAAAGTTCTGCATGTTCTTTACAGTATGTTTAATATGAAGAAAAATGCCTATGGACTTTGTGTGGATCCTTGTGGCTTTATATTCATATATCACTGCAGCTACATTGCATCAGTT
The DNA here is from genome assembly GCA_032468055.1 of Acrochordus granulatus. Classification (NCBI taxonomy): domain Eukaryota; kingdom Metazoa; phylum Chordata; class Lepidosauria; order Squamata; family Acrochordidae; genus Acrochordus; species Acrochordus granulatus. The sequence goes on along the minus strand of JANHZU010007657.1, from coordinate 580,804 downwards.
TGGATGTATTTTGCTATTTATTATTAACATTCCTCCCTGCTATTGTTAGATCAAACCAGAGAGGATTTTCAAGGCTGTACAGGGAGCTGAGCAATGGAACAGCAGAATCTTAATGTAGGCTGTCAGTCTCTGATTTTTAAAGTGTTAAAGATAGAAGATGCAACTTCCACCCACCCTGTTGGATAAAAAAGGTGAAATAGCTTTGTTGGCCCCACAAACTGGTGGGAGTGAAGGTGGATATCACCCATCTTTGCTGACTTTATTTTCCTACCTACAAGAGGCTGGGCTGCAAAGGCTCTCTATTTACACACAAACAATTTCTATATCTAAAGCTGCTAGTACCCATTTAATATATCTTCCTTTTAATATATCTCCCATTCTTGTGTCAGGTTTTGTTTCCTTTAAGATTTATTTTGCTTCAGATCTGAATATGATCTGAGTGAACTGAGCCTGAATATGCTGTTGAATTATTCAGAGACTTTATTGCCACATTTATTTTTGGACCACTGCTTTTTCACATCCTGTTTCTTCATTAACCTGAGTTTCATTTCCTGTTTTGCAAATACACCTGTTCCCCCTCTCCTGTGGTTCCACTCTTATCCCAATTCTGATATTTTAGATGGTATGGTCTGTGAATTTCAGCATGCTTTTCCTTATCAAGAGAGACCCATTATTACTGATTCCACTAATTTATTTCTCAGAATAAAATTTTGAATGGCATTATGAGTCAAACACTCCGGTTAACTTTCTTTTTCAGTGATCTGATTATCAAACCTAGTTGATGCTGGGTACAATCAGAACAATCACTTTTTTAAAAGAAAACATACAAGTCCTTGACTTATGACCACAATTGGGACTGGAATTTTGATCAGCAAGTAATGCAGTCATTAAGTGAGTCATCATGTGACTGGACCCAATTGTATGGCCATTTTTACTCTGGTTATTAAGCAAATCATGTGGTCATTATGCAAACCCAGCTTCCTCAATTGACTTTGCTTATCGGAAGGCAGCTGGAAAGATTGCAAATTGTGGTCACATGACCACAAGACACTGCAGCCATCATAAAAGCGAGTCGATTGCCAAGCACCCAAATTGCAATCACATGACTGTGGGGATGATGCAACAGTTGTAACTTTGAGGAAGGATTGAAAGTCACAAGGCTATTGTAACTTTGAACCATGGTTAAACAAACAGTTGTAAGTTGAGAACTACCTGTCATTGAAAAGCTAGCTCTCTCAAGTCTTCATAACAACAACATCCTTTTGATCCACACAGAGAGAAGAATCATTCTTCCAACAGCACATTGCAACACACAGCAATTACATGCATGATTATATGAAGAGGTTTTTTTATGGGAAAAAGCACTGACTTTATAGAGTTTTCAAACATTGTTACAGCTGTTCTTCCATAAAAAGATTAAGTTGGAGAAAACTGTCGAATTGTATGAAGGGCTTCTAGGTGTGACTCACTCTTCACAAGTTATAGCTTGTGTAGGCAGGTTTATTTGAAGAGTAAGAGAATGATATAAAGAATGATATTTTACCCTACAGTTCTAAAACATAAGGAATCAGAGATAATAACAAAATAAAAAGCTAATTGAATATTAGCTTGATGTCCGTGTGTTTGTGCAGAAATAAACAATATTAAAGGCCCATCTTTAGACAACAAATTAAGCTTAACCACAAACATATTGTTTAGTGTGTCTATGAAGAACCAATAGAAATGCTGAAATGCTCTTTTAAATTCTGTTTTACTAACATCTTTACATAAGCACATTTATAATCCATTTATAACCTAGTGCAACTGAACCAACATTTTCATCACTAGATAAATTCCAGACATTACCAATATAATTCAATAATACATTGGCATTATCAGCCTTAAGTCCTGTATTAAACTTTATTAACAATTTTAAAAATATTAAACTAATATGTAACACCCAGAGAACTTTGCCAAATCCTGTGTGTCAATATACACTCAAATTTATTGAATCTCTAATGTAGAAAGGAAGATAACTACCCCATTTCCGAATCAGTACTGATCATACACTTTGGCCATGGTTTTGTTTCAACTACACTAAATCAGCGGTGCTTCTTTCAAAGGACAGAATTTGTCTCCCTTAATTTGTACCACAACACAGTTAGCCAATTTGTTTCAAAGCTGTATCACTTAACTTGCTATGATGGTTCAGAAGACTTCTCCAAATGCATCTGCAGTGTTTTAGCCATTCACTGACCCACAATCACACCAGGTAGATTGACAAAGGTTGTAGATTGACAAAGGTTTAAACAATCTTCTGGCACAGTGGTAAGATGCTGTTACTGGAGTTACTGGTTGCCAGGTTGTTGGGTTTTTCCCCCCAGCCTATCTATGGGTTTCACTTGACATGGCATGTCATGAGACCTGCATGCCTTCTTTTCCATAAAGTATTTTGATTTTAGGCTGCATCTATCAGAGTCCTTAGATTAAAAAATTATGCAGCTCCAAGCAACTTTTTTTAATCATATGTTAACAGATGCAATAAGCAGATAGGTATGCAGAGCAAACAGATTGCATCTCGTACGTCCAGAGGCAATCTTTTAATTTCACAGAATGGGTAAGTCCAAGAAATGCTAGCCACAGCAGAGCCAATAAGCAGTAAATTTTCAATAAAAAAAATTACAGATTAAACTGAAACAAAACAAAACCCAAAGAAAGTGGGAGATAAACATAAAGTGGGACACAGAAGCAAACTTCTTCTGATATCCAAATAAAGTGGGACACAGAAGCAAACTTCTTCTGATATCCAATGGCTGAACATAAATTCCCATTCAGTCTCTGTGGAAAGGTGTTTTTTTTTTTCTCCCTCCTTACAGCTTATGTGTTTTGGAACAGAACTATAAGTGAGAGAAATATTATTCCATACTAGTTAAGCAGATGCAGATCAGTAGCATTACTGCCAAAATTTTTATATAACTTTTTTATTTGCTATTAAATGAGTTACATGCTTTATTATAGAACCAAAATCCCAAAGCAGTTATTTGTTGGGAACACTGATACAAATTGTATCAGTTTCATAATAGTTAGGATTATTATTATCAAGAAACTTCTGCAAACTCAGTCATATTGGTATTGATGACCTGACTGAAAAACAAGTGTTGTGTTGTGTTGGTCAAGGCTTCAGAAAAGTATCAATTCAGGCATGTCTCTGTCATCAGAAGAAAACTACATCATAAGGTTATGATTTTTTTTTCCTTCTTGGTTGAATTGGATTCACACTTGGGTTTTTCTGGACTGCTAGAGATATGAGAAACTGAAGATGACTCTGCAAAAATAGAGCGATCACCAGACTAAGGAACTGGTGAGTGAACTGGCTCCTTGACCCCTCTTCAGACAAGAGGAGGACAGGCATTGCCCACATGTCCTCCGTATGGCAGCTTCTCATGAACAGACTGCAAAACTGACATCCCAGGAAATGATAGGATCAGCCCTCTTGCTGTGAACCACAATGGAGTTTTTAAAGGACACTAAGTTCAC
>JANHZU010007657.1:559075-571555 GCA_032468055.1 Acrochordus granulatus | reverse complement strand
AGAAAGAAAGAAAGAAAGAAAGAAAGAAAGAAAGAAAGAAAGAAAGAAAGAAAGAAAGAAAGAAAGAAAGAAAGCTGGAATCACCCAGAGGAGATCATATAGTGAAAAAAGTCAAGATTGATTTACTATAGTATAGCTTCCTCATTTCCAAAATGTTACTGTTATTTTACTGTGATTTTCCATTTCTAAATGAAAAAAAAATGTATTTAATGACATCCACTAAAACCAAGAACAGAAGCTAAAGAAAAGTGCAACAGATGATTTATTTTCTTAATGGGAAAAAAAAATCTGGTCGATAAAATCAAGATGACAATCCTACACACACTTATATCAGATCCTAAATTTGTTGTTTATATCTGAAGCATCATAAATAGGATAGCTAAAATAGTAGGGCAGCTGCTCTCCAGAAAAACAGAGATCAGAAATTGGTTTCCGAGAGAAGAAAGATGGCATTTTATTGTGTTTTGTTCAGATTTTCTTTAAATATAAAGAATATATTGTCACTTTCTATTAGCAAAGAATGATTTCTTCAATGAATCAGCAATCATTTTCTCTACTGCAGTTAATTCAATGTATTACACTGCTAAAATTTAAACTGTGGTTCTCCATGGTCCTCTATTCATAAAAATGTTCAGTTGAAGATATACATTTTTTCTTTTTTATTGATTTTTAACACATTTATTTCTATAAAGTATCTTCTCTTTCATTTTTTTACAAATGCAGACTTGTATTGGTAAAGCTTATTTCTGAAAATTGTTTTAAAGATATTTAAAAAAAAAAAAAAGAATTCAAAGACCTGGGAATGGTCCACGTCAAATTTTGACATCTTTCTTCCAAAGGTATTCACTTCTAAACAGGCTGCTAAAATGTAATGAATTATGTAATCAAAATGTTTTAATAAAACATAGTAAGTTTGCCAAGTTTCCTTTTTAGATAGTCCATGATTTATGGATCATTTAATGTCAGTTCAAAGATTTCAGATATTTTGGTTCCTAGTGACTATATAACCTGCCACAAGAGCCACCCGAGAGTAGATAAAGGACTAGACTTAAATAGTGATTAAGATGCTAGATGAGAAACTAAGAAATGCAGTTCAGTTGCTGGTTAATCTTGGGCCAGCCCCTGCTCTCAACCCAATCTGCAGCGAATCAGCATGTAGATTGTGGTGGATTAATTCTGGATTTTATATATAATACTTTGTTTTTTTCCCTTCATTTTTCTGTCCTCTTTCATTTTAAAGGGACATTCAGGATGTACTTAAAAGAACAGGACTCCGCTGCAATGCTGTTGTTGCTTGGTTACTTGTTTCAGCATTGTATCTGATGTTTTCATTTCTTTTTGTTATGTCTCTGGGACTTTACATTTATTAATAACAAATCTATCAGTGTTATATTTAGTCCCCACAACTCTAATCTCTTTAGGTTGCTGTGCAGCCTGATTTCAATCCCTTGTGTATTTTAACACTTCTGTTGTCAAATGAAAATATTACCACGATGATCCAAAGAATCATCCTAGAAGAACAGCTATATAAATCAGATATATGGAATATCTTGGGACTGAGGCTTATTTAGTTGGAAACTGAAAATGGTAAAAAAGAAAGTATCTACATAAAATAGGACCATCACATAGAAGGTTATTGTTTCATGATTCTTATCCATCCTGTAGGGGAAGGAGAGAGAGATACTAAATAAAATTCTATGCTCTATCAGAAAGAGATATTAAAGCTAGGACTTCCTTTCTTATTATATGTATATTAGCAAACTGCTCTGAATTTGTTGAAATAACTGCACAACACATTTAAAATACTTCTTTTACTGGTATAAATTAACTTTGCAAAAGCATAATTCAGTTTGATAACTCAGCCAACTTTTAAGAAGTTCCATTGCCTTCTTTGAGATACACACACACAGTGACAAAGCTAAGCATGCTTTCAAAACAATTATCCCTGGAGTAAATAGAAACCACACAAGATGTTGTTTAATTTAAGCTGCCTCAAAATAATTTGATTGTAAGATTTCTCTTTGAGGACAGCTTTTTGGAACTATGTAGAATTGTGTTTAAACTATGTAGAATTGTGTTTAAACTATGTAGAATTGTGTTTAAACCCTGCTTTAACATCCACTTTCCACAGTTACTTGACCATCCCATTACATTCAAAAGCATGGGAATATATATTTTTTGACACAGAATATAGATTTTGTTTAGAAAGATATCTTTTCAAATAGTGTCATAATTCATAAGCAAAAACAATGTTAAAAAAAACTCATGTAGAGCTGAGCATAAAGATTCAGAAGATCCAACAATACCTGGTTGTAAGTTTTGGCTATTAATCTATTCTCCTACTAGGAGTTCATTGCAAATTGGAAAGATCCTTGTAGACACCCATATCATAAATTAATAAATATCTGCAGACTAATCAATACTTTTGGTGTGATGTTAGCAGAAAAGCAGGCTTAACCATAGAGAAACTTCTATGTTTCTAAACACCTGGGTAGAGCAGTGGTGGGTTGAAGGCTAAGAAACAAAGAGTCTGCATGAAAAATTGACAAAGAACCATGTAGACACTGGTCAAATTCCTTCCTGTAATCTTTAATAAGTTAAGCACTGATGATATATAGTTTGGTAATGAAGATTTACAAGAAATCAACCAAGTTCAGCACCTAGGACTCCACAGTTCAACCGTGACCTACAAATATTCTCTTATATCAGTATTTAATTAATAAATAAATGCACACAATTACTACTACAACACTGTACTATATGTCCTATGTTATATTAATTCCCTTTCCCAAGTGTAGGAATTCAGATCTTTTTACAGTTCACTGGTAAGGAACATCTGCTTCACGAAACTGATCAAACCTCCAAGATACCAATTACCAAAACCTTTTTTGCAAGTGGCAGCTTATTTCTTTTATCTTTATTTTCCTTGTAGGATGCACAACCTTCCAGGCCACCAAAAGTCTGGTACAGTGCTGATACTACTGCACAACAGAATTTTTGATCCTGTAATTAAGAATCAAAAAGCTTCTCTTGTTTCTGCTGAAGACATATTGTATAAGCACACCCTGTAAAAGGAAATCCAGAGATTCTGAAGGCAGAGGTAAAGCTGGGAAAAATTAAAACTGGCTTCTGTTGTTTAAATAGATGTGTGTGTATGTAAATGACAACTATTTGTTTCTAATGCCCTGCTGCTCAGCTAGTTCATTTCAGCTGCCTTTTCTTGAGTAAAGCACTCATGCCTGGTGCAGTTTCAAGCCATTACTCACAGCAGGAATCCTAGAAATAATTTTTGATGGGAGAACCACAATTTGAATTCTCTGGGCCATGTTATTCTTGCCAGGCCTAAATGGGTCATGACTGTTAAATCAGAATCTTGTTCTTCTATGCCAACCTAATTGTGTTTAAACAAAATCCCTTCCAAATCTCCCTCCTCCCCTTAACAATGGAAATAACCATGCTATTTTCTTGCTTGTTTCTTTCTCAGGTTCCCTGCTGTTAATTACCTTGCTGAAAACCCATTTCATGGAATCAAAAAATAACAAAAACAAAACAAAAATGTGTGTGGTGGGTGTGTTTGTGTGTGTTTGTGTGTGTGCATTGGACAAAGAAGAGGAATGAAAACACTGGAAGGTTTTAAATTACAAAAAGGGGAACATGCCTCACAGGTCACTGTGATTTTCCATTCTGCACCTTAACATTATGTTTAAATAAATTGATGTAGGAAATATAAGCATTTGTAATGCCACAATGAGCTGAATACAAATGCCATTTTAGACCAGAGGCTGCCTTTGAAATAATACATAAAGCATTTTCATTAAAAATAAAATAATTGGTTCAGCACTAACCATACTGCCGCAGAAAAATAATAACAACAAAACAAGTAACGTAAGTAGTGGTTCTATACAATTAACCTTTAATTTTATAATTTGTCTGTTGCTCCTCTTCAACCTACATAGAACTGAAATGATTGTTTATAGTTTGAGCCTTTCAGACTAAGTAACCAAAATATTCCATAAGGGAATATTTAAAATACCAAATTTAAATAGTTTTATGTTTTAATTAAAAAAAAAATGGTAACAGTTACCCCTGCCAGTTGTGGCTGATTCTAAGGGATGGTGCTCATCTCTGATTCACAGCTGAGGGAGCCAGCATTTTCTGAAAATGCTTCCATGGTCATATGGCTGGCATGACTAAATGCCAAGGTACACAGTACACTGTTACCTTTCCCACCTAAATTAAGTGGTACCTATTTGTCTACTTGCATTTTTACATGCTTTTGAACTGTTAGGTGGGCAGGAGCTGGAGCAAACAACGTGAGTTCACCCTATTATGCAGCAGTGCTCGGGTCTTGAACTGTCAAGCTGCCACAACACCCCTTTTATGTTTTTATACTAGTTGGCATATTGAAATCAATAGAATTTAAGTGAGTTTCAGAAGCTGCACTGAAATCAGGTATATTAAATTTCCATATCCATGCAACTTTGTTAGAAACAATATAGAAGTACTTTGTCATTGTTTTTTTCTGGCATATTATGGTTAGTTTCACAGTCTCCAGATGTTTAGACTGAATTTGACATTTTTGTCTACCTAATGAATCCCAAATATCCCAAGGATCTGAGATAGGTAGATGTGAATCTCTGATGGTGTTAAAGGTATCAGCCTGGGATTTGGTTGTCTCCCATCCAAGATTAAATCCTGCCCAGTTTTCTTAAGATCAGCTAGGTACTACCACCTGCTGTAATTTGATTTCTTTATGTCTGCATGAAGTATAGTTCTATCTGGAAGCAATCTCTGTGCCCTTAAAAAAAATAAATTAAAAAAGTTGGTAATATCCTGTTATTTGATAGAGAGTTCAAGCTGCTTGCCACTGAAAAATTGATTAAATCTCTATCCAATAAATTCTAATCATCAGTGGCTTTTCATGAATCTCTTTATCTGCATTTTTGCTATGTCTTATATTGAATATCCAGAATGTGATTTGAGCATCTGCCATTGATAGAAAATCAGGAAAAACACATTGCATTAAACGTATTTCCGGATATTAGAATAACAAAATGGAAATGTTCCATGAAGAGACTTGGCGGAAAACAAGGTTACCTGCAAGACATTCCTTAGTTTCCTACAAAGGGAGAAAAATATCATCCAAATTGCATTTTTTGATTTAGCTCATTATAAAAATTCAAGATGATATTTTTTCTCATAATTTACTGCTGAGAATAACATTAATTACATCCCAATCTGTTAAAGCTTTAAGTCTGTTTTTTTCCTGTTATTTTTGTCTGATATCTGTGTCTCTAAACATTTCACCATTTTATTTACCTTTTCCAGAGTACACATGCTTCATTATCAAGAATTTAAAGATTATGTCAAGCTGCTAAAAACTTATATAAGAATGAAAATAACATATATCTGTTGTGCACTCTGGACTTTGAAGGTACTTAAAAGTATAGAAACAAACAAAAAGGCAATTTTCCTAGGCAAAGAAAATTAACCTATTTGTCCTAATTCTTCTGACTATTTCATGGAGATAGTCTTTGGTATGGTGGGAAATATTGAATCTGAATGGAGTTTTCCTTAGTGTGTTTAGCATCCAATCTCTCAGTTATTGGTATTTATATCTACACCCCATTTGGAGAAAAGTAAAAACCCAAAATAAAGCCAGAGAGTGGAAAGAAAAATAAATTAAAGCCAGAACCAGTGAAAGTTGTCTTGAGCTCCAGCAGGGACCAGTCAATGCAAGATCAAGGATATTGATACCAATTGAGGCAAATAATAAATGTAAAATGTTTTCATTGCTAGCAAAGACAACTTCACAACTGATTCTGAACATATATGCTTACATACCTATTGATTACCCTCTCAAAACATTCTATTTTTCCAAAGTTCAGACTGCAAGCAGATGCATTCTTTTAACAGAAAATGAAATATATCCACACACATCCTAGAAGCATATACTTTGCAATAGGTGTTATAACAATGCACATCACTTCATAACAGTAAAGATCGAGACAAAGATGGAACAAAATCCCTTAAGGGAGTTTTATGTTCACCCACTTGAGCTGGTATGCAATTGGTTTGCAAGATAACACTGCAGAATGCAAAGCCTATCAAATAGAAGCACAATAAGGTATTGTATTCTATGGGTTGACTTTTGCTTTAGAAAAGTCAATATTCCCACAAATTTAACAAGGAAGGAAAGCAATATCATGTCAAAAACAAGAATCACACAATGCAACAAATACTCCTTTATCTTCAGCTCATAATAAGTTCACAGATATTCTATCTTACTAAATTGTTGAGATATAAGCACAATGTCAAAAATAAAATTTGGAGAAGATTATCATCTTGAGCTGCAACTGATAGGGATTTGTTCACCTACTCAAAATTGCCAGTAAGTTGGAGATCTTACATGCAGTATCCCAAGAAGTAGTATGATCATATCCATTCACAATCAGAGGCTCCTGTTATATTACTAGATATGTTTAAAAAATGTGTTGACAGCTTTATCTGATCCTACTACATTTCTGTGTGTTTTCTGAAATAGCTAATAAAGCATCTTCCACCCATACAGACAGGTTCAGTAGTACTAATTCTCAGGCTGCAATAGAACACAGCAATGTGGTCTTTGTAACTGAGACCTTACTTGTCACAGAAGAAGCTATGCCTAGATAAATATGGTTCATCTCTATCAATCATTTGATCAATCAGTTAGTCAAAAAGTTAAGTATCATTGACCATGGTAAGTTCTTGGATATGAGATCATGGAAAAATTCCAGTTCTATAAAAATCCTGAAAGACAGAAAAGAAAATCTCAGAAAACACTTAATGGCAAACTATTTTATGTGGCTGCTGTGAAAATTGCATATTGGTGTCCATGTATTTATAAGAAGTCAAGTTCAGCTCAAGGGAAACTTCACATATTTATTTCTTAAATTCTAATTCATAGAAACTCAACAAATATAATTTATAAACAGTATTAGTATTATTAGTAAATCTTGCAATATTGCACAACCTAAACAAATGGAGGAAAATATGCCTTTTCAAAACCAATAAAAATACAAACCTCTTAAGTCTGGGAAAACTTTACAATTGGTGCATACACACACACACACATACAGATGGCTGAGTATTTAGTCCACAAATATTTTGAATGTTTTCCTATATAAGAAGTTTAGAGATCTTTGTGCAGCTATATCACAATTAACTAAGAAAGGCAAAGTAGCAGAGGCCTAAAGTGTAACTAATTTTCAAAAGAAAAAAAACAATAACTAGATTTCTCTGATTCAAGTACACTTTATCTACAATTCTGAAGTTCAGGAGTATCAGAGCAAGGCATTGTTTGTTTATTTATTAAAAAAAACTTTCATTTAAGGAAAACATGTTTCTAACCTTCGAAAATAAAATGAAAACATATGTACAGATGGTAAAACAAAACAAAAACAAACTCTCAAATGCTGTTTAGTTTAGGAATGTATCCTCGTCCATTCACTAACAAAATTTAAGTACTTTTGAATTTCATGAATCTCAGTAGAAGGGCTAAGAATAAATATATGTATACCTCTTCTACTCCAACTCTTTAGTTCACTTATAGAAAAGATAATTACTCTACCTGGGCACATTACAACCAGTGGTAAATATGAATATTTACAAGATATATGCACATGCTGCATCTTGTTAAGATAAAGTGGTGTGACCAGCTGAACTTAACATAGTTTTAAAAGTTACACAGGATCAGGTTTAGTTAATGCTTGACTAGGATTTCTCCAGGCAATTTCACTGCTGCAGAGGATAGTGAGAAGTTTTAAAAAGTTTAACAGCAACAACGCCAGTTCCATATTGTTTCCAGCAAAACAACATGTCTGCATTCATAATATCCCTGTAATCTAAACTCAGATGGACTCTATTTTATTGTCTTATATGTTTTTTGAAACATGGTGGTTAATTAGTTGTTTGATTATGATAATCAGGAAAACTCATCACTGCAGTCTTGGTGAAAATCCAGCGATTATCCCAAGACGACTTTGGTTCAAAAAATGTGTTGACATTTTGGTTCAGAAAATGTGTTCACAAGGAGGGGCAGATAAATAATGTCAAATATGAGGCACAAACTTCCAATTTAAGGAGGTCTTTCTCACCTTTTGTTCTGGGGAAAAACAGATTCTTATCAGGATAGAAAGCAAGATGACGTAACTACCTTAGGGCAGAAATGTTTTATTATTCATATATTTTCTTTCTTCATTTTACTGCTAACACGTGAAGGCTTTGGAATATTAGCAACCCATATGATTGAATTGAAATCCAATATATGGATGTCATATCATAAAAAAATGTTATATTCTGAAACATTCAGCTATTTATATTGTATATTTCCCTTGCGAGTCATGGCCAACTCATCTCTGATTCACAGCCAAAGGAGCCAGCATTTGTCCGAAGACACTTCCGTGGTTATGCAACTGACATGAGTATATACACCAAGGTGCATGGATACTATTACCTTCCCACCAAAGGAAGCATCTATTTATCTATTTGCATTTTTGAACTGCTTTTGAACTGCTAGGAGCTGTAGCAAGTAACAGGACTTCACTCTGCTACATGGCAGCACTTGAATCATGAACTGCCAAACTCCAGACAACAAGCCCAATGTCTTAACTGCATGGCCCCCATGCCCCCATTTATACTGTATACTCCATCGTTTAAAAAAAAAGTTAAAGTGGAACAGCAGAAGACTTCAATTTGTGATATTTAATTTTTCCCCCTTATTCCACCTTTGAACTTCTTCCAGAAAATTGTGCTTGGCAGATGTTCAGCTTAATCAGTTGAAGATCCATGAATATCCCCGTTATCATGGATCATTTGAGTTCCTAGATTTAATCTTGGCTCAGTCCCAAATTCCACATTGGCTTCATAGAAACTATTATTCCATTGGATTTTTTCCTCCAGATGCAGTATGGGGTTTTAATACTGAGTTGCTTTACAGGGCTGCTATAGATATTATCCTTATAATTATTGAAAATACCACGATGAATAGCAATGTTGGTCCTCCTGAGGTTGTCTGAAACTTGATTGTCCCTTCGCAATCTCTACATTGGATAGCACAGATGAGAAGAGGCACAATATCAAATCAACATGTGTTCCCTATGACCCAAGTACTTATTACCATAATTTTAAGAGGAACTTTTATTTTATAAATGCAACTTTTTATTTCAGATAGAACATTAAGAACAATTTAGCATTGCCATTATGAAAAGCAACAAAATTAAGCTTTAAACATTTGATTGATGGATTCACAGAAGTACTGAGAGGTAAATGAGAACAGAGAACAGCAGAAAAGTAAATAAGAGTGATAATAATAACAGCCACACAATAAAAGTCCTGATATTGTCACATGTTAACAGCCTTTGTTCTCTATACTATCTAATAATGAGTGTCCCCTAGGACCATTACAGGGGGAAAGAATAATTGTGGCATTTCCCATGAGGTTATAGCTTTGTCAACACCTACAGATTCCTTCTATTTTCTCAGACGTTTGTAATATATCACATATGTTTTCATTTGGGTTGGATTCAATTTTCAAGTGTGGCTGGCATGTTGAAAAGTTACAAATTTTGCTTGAAAATTACCTATTACTTTGGCCCACTGGAACAAAGGCTAATAATTCTCTACCACATGCTATTTTTCCCCTTTCTCCCTGGTGCTGGTGTTTATTGAGGGCAGAGAGAATATTAGATGCCATAAGTGAGCTATAGAAATTCCCACAGTTGCATGAATAGGAAAGGTGAGCATGCATGTCCCCTGATGTGTTGTGCTTTACTTTCCTATTACAAGCAGCTGCTAGACTTTGTGACTATCAAACCTGGCAGTTGAAAACTTTTCCCCATATCTGTCAGAAACAGATGATTGGAAATATGCAAATCACCTCCAAAACATTAACTGTCATGTTCCCAAATGGGCTGCAGATGAAGAAATGACATTGCTCACTTCTCTCTGCAATAACACAAAAAAGTCATTTTTTGGTCTTCTCTGTTGAAGCATAATTAGAATACAAGAGGCCACAAGATGTCATTGGTTTTGCTTTCTTCTGTAACTATAGCTCTCAAATTCCATGTTCCATTGATTTGTAACTGTCAAGCAAAAGACTCTTTTTCTTGGCTGCTTATTTTTCAGCCATAAAAGCTACACAAGTATTTCAAACATCAATATGTATTAAATAATATTTTCATTGAGCTATTTTAAATAATAATAAAAAAATCTTCTTTAAAATATCTGTATATTCATGAGCCTTATGGGTACAGTCCAGCTTCTAATAAGTTGCATTGTTTTCATTCAATTCTATAAAAAAAGAAAGAAAATTCTTCATTATTCTGAAGATGTCTACTTTTTGTGTGAAGTTCCAAGATGGTGAGATTCACGGCTTCGCAACATTTTTAGCAATGAATGAAAATGTGATTTCATAACTTCTAATGTCTAGAAAACAATGGGTAAAGTGGACCAAAGCTAATCACCCAGAATATATTGGAAGTATAGAGGAAATGCTCTACACTCAACTTAATTAAAGTGTGTGAGAAAGAAGGGCAGAGCCAGGGGTGAAGAGAGAGATCAGTCTTGAGTCACTACTCATGTACAAATGGCAAAGGTCTAACCCCTCATGAGGACTGTTAGCCTTAGTCACTAACTCTGTTAGCCTGAGTCATGACTCATGTACAAATGGCAAAGGTCTAACCTCTCATGAGGACTGTTAGCCTTAGTCACTAACTCTGTTAGCCTGAGTCACTATTCATGTATAAATGTTCCAACCTCTTATGAGGACTGGTAACCTTATCTTAAGAGTGCAGGTGTTTGGCAGGCAGCTGGAGAAATTCTTGTAACCTTGCAGCATCAATAAATGTGTTGATTAGAATTGCATCTATGTAGCCTGTTCCTTCGCATCTAACACAAAGCACTGAAAAGGAAACTAACACTTAATCTACTGATTCTGGAAAGAGGGGAAGAAGTGTATCCACACCCAAAACAAAGGACAAAATGGGCAACAAGATTTTTCTGATAATTTTCTCAGCCAGATCAAAAGCTATAGAACTGACTACTCCCCACAATTTGACCATTTCACTGAGTAGTATATTATAGTATATTATAGATGTATTTGCTAAGTATGGTTGGAATACATACTTACCCCTTAACTAGGGTGAAGATATTTTTTATTCTTTCCTCCACCCTATTGGTTTATCTATAACTTTCTTTTTTGGTTCACTATAACCTCCTCTTTGAACAAAAGTTGGATGGACAACCTTCAGAATAAAACAGCCTGGTTCCAGGAACCAGGCAGGGAAAAAAGAAACAGATCCATATACTTCTGGGTTTAAGCAAAGATCAAAGTTATTTCATCACCTACTTATTCAAAATGTGTATGGAAGTTTGTATAGATGAGCATCAACATTATTTTTTCCTTCCGTTGTGTCTGATTGGAGACTACTGGCCAAATCCCTGCAGTTCTCTTGCCAAAGTTCTTTAGAAATTATTTGCCATTGCCTCATTCCAAGACTGAGAGAGAGGACTTGCCCAAGTTCACCCAAATTGGCTTTGTGCCTGCTAGAACTCATGGTTTCCTGGTTTCTAAATAAGATGCCTTAATCACAATATCAAACTGGATTTTGTAACAATATTTGGGCTGTCAATACATTAAAAGTGTGTTTTATTGCACTGCATGAATTAAACGCTTTTTTTTCAAATCATGAAAGCAACTGCATTCTTCAGAAGGTCTGGAATATGTTTATGTGTATGTGTACTTGTGAATGCACATGTGCAGACACTGCTTCTGATGGAAGGACACTGAGGCTGTTACACAATCTCAAAGTATCATTCATATGTGAGCACCCTAGTGTTTAAGGGAAGTCTCACTGAAATAAATCCTTAAAAGTCAAGAGGAGAGAAAGAACAAGCAATTAAAAAGCCCCAAATAATCATTTAAATGTGGAGAACAATATTCCATCTTTTGGTACAAACTGTCTGGAACTCCACAAATTTACTCTATTTTCTATTGTAGGAAAAAAAATGTTGGTAGATAAACCCTAACACATGCTCATGCTTGGAAAGTTTTAAATGTAATTGACTGTCAGTGATATGATGATTGATAAAGCAATCTGCTGCTTCGTCTGATGCTGGAGATAACTTTAATTTGCTTCTATTGTATAAGATATGATATAAGATAATATCTTATATTGTATAAGATAACTTATAAAGTTAACAATCATGCACAATTTTCCAGTTGGGCTTTCATTCAGGTTAATGGGACAAATAAATGCTATTTTCTATTATTTTCTAATCCAGTTCCAAAAACCAAGTGGAACATAGTCATATATGTGCAACAGATCCAGATTTCTAGAGATACAGTATTTTGTTCAATAAGGGAAATATCGCAACAAAGTTTAAAAAACAGGCATCTGGACTGGATTTTTCTCAAGTCGAAGACATTTCACCTTTAATCCA
>JANHZU010007657.1:472997-487137 GCA_032468055.1 Acrochordus granulatus | reverse complement strand
GTTTCATGTGGCAGTGTTTCTCGAAGATAGCAGAAAACTGTACATGAGAGTGATGGTGATTGTGGTTGTTTACTTGCTGTGCTATCAGAATGGGATAACTCTGAAGTGAAGGGTTTGCTCTCTCTCTCCTTCTATGAATCACTGTGTGTTCTACCTCATCTTATCACAGTGCTTCATCCTATTTTCCCCCTTAGCACACTCCTCCTACAGCACTGGCAAGGAGAGATAAAGTGAAGAAGTGAGACTGATTAAAAAAAAAACCAGGAGTGTTGAACTGCACTTTTTACCCTAGAGTGTAGCATACATTCTTGGGGAAAGACAGGTGTTTTCTTAATTGATTCCTCCAAGAAAGACCCCATAGCAGCTGAAAATAGCAGAAGGTTATTTTGGTGCTTAAAAATTGTCCTGGGATTTCTCCACCAGCCTTCCGACCTGACCCAGCTGAAGAGATCTATATGCATTATCACTAACAGAGCAAATGGAACCTGCATATCCTCAGCAGAGGAAATATCATACTCATAGGATGCTCCAGATGTTCAGATGTAGATTTAGTTTCATGCATTTGTGAGATTCAGGTTTGTCACAAGTTTCCACTTAATACACCTGTCTCTAGGAATGAAGATATGGTCAATTCATCCTAAACATTCATCTTAGACATGCTGGCTAATCTGCAGTTCCTTCTGTTTTCCCAATAATATTGGGACTCCAGTCCTCTATTTCACTTGGCCAACAATCTTTACACATTCCTCAAGTGTTTTTCTCCACGGTTTCTTTATTGTAACTGCATTAAAATAAACAACCTTTTTATGTGTAGGTGGGGAGAAAATAGAATTTTTTTGATTTTGAGGTTGTGACAAAACTCATGTGATTTTCTTAGGTTTGGCATCCTTCAAAAAAATTATGGATGGGTGTGCTTCAAGTATTTGTCATATAAACTGTTGATATCAAGATTACTAGAAAATTATACTACTGAAATTTGTGAAAACAGGTAAATGCTTCAACAGGAAGAAATGAAATTCCTTTCTTTATTTCTTGGTCATACAGTTACGCTTACGTGAGTCAAAATCAATCCTAGCAAGTAGTCCAGGTTTCCCAAGCAGTTTGGATTTCACCTCAACCCAGATCTTCATCTATCTGGGTTTAGTATTTACAATCTGTTTAGTATTAACAAACATTTAGTGAGATACAGGGCAATCAGGGTGAGAACTGAAAAACTAATTACTGTATATGATACCTTTAATCTTTCTTCTATTATTCATTTTGCTCTGAAATATATCTGTGTACTGAACTTTACTTGGTTTCTTAGCATCTCCTGGGACTTCCATCACTACGATGTCAGTCACTTCAAATGATTAAAATGGGTACTTAAGTTATTATAGACCTCAGGACAAACTGTTGGAGAAAAGTAATTCTATTTAGAATTTGTATCATTGGCCCACCACCCTGTTTAAAGGGCAACGAGATTCAGGATTTCATCTGTCAAAAAGAGGCAGAAATGCATTGACTGAACAAGCAGGTTTTCTACTGCTTGAGCAGAGCTTACCAAAGGACCTTAAATTTGGGCACACAGAAAGCGCTCCTAATTAGCTATCAGGACAGTAATAGCCAATCCATTAAAACAGAAGTGAGAACATCTGAGATGAAACATATTGGCAAACTTCAAAGCTGTTAATTTGAGGGGCAAATGTTAGGTCTCTAGAAGCAAAAGTAAATCATTTTGGCACCATAATTACATACATGCACTTCAATGGCTTTGAGATACTTTTGACTTTATCGTTCTAATGGTTCAGGGACTATAATTATTTATTTTTGGAATGTCTTAGATGAGGCTGGTGTAAACAGTGCCAAAATTAACATACAGTATGTGTTGAACATATTCTCCATAGCAGTTCCCTATGCATTTACATACACATACATGCATGCATACACACAAGCACACTACTATTATTATGGCAATAAACATTTTTATATTGAATAAAGCATGTTATTTGGCACTAGTAACAAAGAAATTAAATGCCAGAAACTTATTTTTAAATTAAGATTTTTGCATTTATCACACCTTTCATCTGTTTCTGGACAAATGCGAGAAATACTGTGTTGTGCCACACTTCACATCCAGGCAAGCTTCACCCTGATTTTTGTAGAGAAGATTTTCTGAAGGTTTATAAAATTTTAAAACAGGGTTGTTTTTTTGTTTGTTTGTTTGTTTCTAGCCAGATATTTAGCCTGTGTTACCATTTCTCCTATGGCAGAACCTTCCACTTACACTGGACCCTTTGAAAGATATTTCTCCTTGGAATTTGGATACCTCTCACAAACTTATTATACTTGGGAAAATAATTTAAGCTTAGTTTTCCAGCAAAATTGTCAGCTCAATGTAGCAATTAATTTTCAAACTAAATTCTGATGTCAAGTTTCATTCAAAACAGGGAAATGTGGTAACTGGCACATATCTTCTTTTATTAGTATGCTTATAACAGCCTAATACCCCCAGTGAGGCAGCACCTTGGTGCAGTTGTGGGGCTTGTGTGGTCTGAAGAAGATGACAGCCATGTTAGTGGTTCAACCATACTGGACAGATCTCATCAGTGGAGCCAGACAAACAGTGTCTCCCTTCCATAAAAAAATATGAGATGTAATTTACAGAAACCCATACTGGCTCAATCATTGCCTGGGTCAACAAGGACCACATTAGATTGTGTAGTTCCTGGATATCTGGTGAAAAATGGGCTACAGGACTCTTCTGGAAAAGGAAATGGCAACCAACTCCAATATCCTTGCCAAGAAAATTCCATGGACAGTAATAAAAGGCAAAAATATATGATGCTGGAAGATGAGCACCTCACATCAGAATGTGTTCAATATGTTTTTGGGGAATAGCAGAGGGCAATTACAAGCAGCTCTAGAAAGATTGAAGTGGCTGAGCCAAAGCCAAAAGGTTGCTGAACTGTGGATTGTCTGGAGGTGAAAGGGAAGTCCAATGCTGTAAAGAACAATATTCATAAGAACCTGGAATGTCAGATCTATGAAACAAGGTGATCTGGATGTGGTCAAACATGAGATGGCAAGATTGCACATCAAAATCTTGGGAATCGGTGAACTAAAATGGACAGGAATGGGTGAATTTAATTCAGATGTCCACTATGTATACTACTGTGGACAAGAATCCTTTAGAAGAAATGGACTAGCCCTCATAGTCAATAAAAGAGTGAGGAAAGTAGTACCGGGGTACAATCTCAGAAACGACAGAATGATGTCAGTTCATCATTCATACTGTAACAGTAAGTTATTCAAGTCTATGCCCTAACCAATTCCAAAGAAGGGTAATTCCAGAAAATGTTCAAACTACCATACAAATTTGCTCACTTCACATGCTAGCAAGGTTATGCTCAAAATACTACAAAATACTACCTTGGGAGCCAATTTTGTAAATGGTTCCTAAAATAATGAAACTAAAATAATGAAATGGTTCCTAAAATAATGAATGCAGAGTGTGGGTTTCTGTCATGAATATGAGAGAATATTATAGAAAATTGATCATGTGGATGATACTGAGAGCCTTAAAACTTAGAGGAATATTTTTCCATTTGTTTAACTTTCTCAGTGGACCTTTTTTTCAGATCTCCAAGAACTGGTAACCCAATTGAATTAAATGCAAGGGAAACCAAGTGCCCATTACTAAGCCCCAAACAATGCATTTCATGCTTTGAGGTAGATTTCTAAGTACTGTATATTTAGTCTGGGCCTTGCAAAAACCATTAATTGTGTAATTAATTTACATCTTTTGAAGCATGAACAGTTTTCTTGCAGGAAGTTACAGACCTACCCCCAGTATTGGATTTGCTGGTATCAGGCACTGTATTTTTTTTAACACAATGTAGAAATGTCATAGTCAGCTGCAGCTAAATGAATTTCCATTTGTTTTCTAGCCAGCTGAAGCCATGCAGCTTATGAACCTTCTAATCAGATATTCTGACCCTTGGTAAGTCAACTTCATAATCAATAGCTGGCTGTGTCCTTCCCTTCCTTCCTTTCTTTGCTTCAACTCTTTGTGGCACTTTCTGATTAATATCTACCTTCCAGGAGAATGATATGAAAATGATATAATACAAAAATAACTTGAACTGCTGCAGCTAATATAGGACAGTGAACTACCTGCAGGCTTGAGGGAGCAAATGCTGAAATCAACTAGAGTAGATAAATATCAATGCTTGCAATATGTATGTATGCATGTGTGTGTGAGAGAGAGATAGAAATGGGGGAAAGGTATCAGCACTATATTTAAATTATAAGGTAACATAATTTTGATTCCTTTATTGCTGTCAACCTGCAGGGTCTCTTTTTTACCTCCTGCCTTGCAGAATATTCTGATAAAATAACTATGTGAAACCTTTCTGAAGATAGCAAAGCTTAGACCATAAAATTTTAATGATCACTGAATTACATATCAATGGAAGGCACCAGAATACTTTCAATAATGCGACCATCTCTACAAAGAAGATAGGTGAAGGCTGATATCCAAAGAAGAATCCTGCAAGTCCTGGGAGAAAGGTTAAAAGCCAGTAAAAGGATAATTTTCATGTTCCTGTTTGAAAAAAATGGAAATTCATGAATACCCAGGAAAATATATTACAGATTTTAAAACAGAAATGGTCTTAACTTCCAAACTATGTCTTGGACAAGTCTGATGTTAAATTCATGTGCTTGGTTTCAAAAAAACCTTGGGTGCAAAGTCCTTCTCAATCCCTTCCAAACACAGTAATTTGGTCAGAGTCTTGAATTTAAACAATTAAAATTATAACACAAGAAATGCCTGTGTCTGAAATTAATATTAGCAAGGGAAAGGTAAAATTATATCAAAACACTAATTGCTGGTATTAGATAGTGTATAAGCCCTGCTAAGGAATATTTTAATATTCCTACTGCTTAAGTGAACCACCTCTAGAAAATGACCAAGTTGGGGATTTGATGTGGCTACAAAAACACACTTGGTCTCAATTAACTAACAAAGCTGTTATTTCCAAAGATGACATCAAAGATTAGTTTTAATTCACGTGATAATTTTCTTACAGTTTATGGACCCTGAGAAAACACAAACCCTTGAAAAGCAATATCCCAGAATGGCATCATGTTTAAGCTTTTGGACTAAGACAAGCCAGACCCAGCTGTAAAGGGTTAGTCTGTGGTAGACTATAGGCTAATAATTCTCTCAATGAGCATTGCAGCTCATGCCACTATTATTGTGGAAAATATTGTAGGTCTGAGTGATAAAAAATCTTGAACTCTTAAAATAAGGGGAGGGAATGTGTCTGCCAAATAAATAATAAATAAGCATTTAAAATCAAGACACAGAAACAGATAACTTCATAAATGTTCCTTGGATACTAACCGGATTATTTACATTATAATTCTAATTCCTATTTAGTTGATCTCCTCTTGCTGGGACTGGTATTTTAGATTTCATTCAGTTGATCCTTAACATGATCATTATGTAGAGCAGTTCTCTGTGGGTACTGTAGCCCTTATGTGCTATCCAAACCTGATAACAGCCATTGCTCCATTCTCAAAGGTATTTCACATTATATATCATAACATAAAATAATTGTAAAATGAATCTTACACATCTCTTATCTTTTAGCATACATTCTACATTTTGATCAAAACAATCAAGGACCTAAAAGTACCTGTTAAGAAACTATCACATTATACAGCAAGGAAGAATATCTACAATTTCAATATTGCCATTATTTTTTTTCCAATTATTTGCTGTGGTTAAGAAAACTAAATCTATCTTTAGAGCCATAAGTGACATCTTACCATAAATAGCCACCTAGTCTTCACAAACTTCTTTACAATAAAGCTTTTTTTTTACAAAATCAGCTTTGTATTCTTTTAACTTGCATAATAATTATGAAGTTTTAACAGTGATTTGGGTTATGAAAATAAATACAAATTGGGAATAAACTGAACTTTACAAGTCAGCAGTTATATTATGACTGGAAAGAGCTTCTTGATCACAAGAATAGTCCCATATCTCTGTACATATAATAGCTTGGGAGAAAGTTAGATTTAGTTTTAGGGAACACTATTTTTGTAAAAAATCAATAGGAAAACTCAGTCTTATGAACTCTGAAGACAACATAAAAAGAAGTATTGTTGCTGAGGTTCAGTTAATTTAGAATCAAACTGAAAAAACTTAGTGCTACCATTAATACAGTATTATGTATTTCAAGAGGGAAGACAGTTGAAAGCATTTTAATATTTCAATTAACTTTTTTCCCATTGATTCATATCTTTTTTACCAAAAAAGTCCAAACTCAAAGTGCTTACATTAACCATCTTTTGCTTCTGATCATAAAAAAAAAAGACAAGGATTTTGTAGGACATAATCAAGGAGGCAAAGACTCAGACAGACTTCAAAAGGTGCTTTAACACAAGAAATAGAAGTAAGCTTTTAAATTTTAGAAACTGGGGTAGAAACCTCTAGCTCCATAATTGTTTGTCAATTTTAAATATTTAAATCTCACATAAAGTAATTAGTGAGACCTTCAAGGCAGAGTCTCTTTGAGCAATTCCTACCGCATCTTCCTGGGCTTTTTGCCAATCAGAGTGACCTGCCATATACAGGTATGAGATAAGTTACTAACAAATTGCTCTACCGTCTTTGGTGATAAGCGTTTCTCGCATTACTTTGCACTTTCTTACAAACTCTCCTAACTAGGTCCCTTTCACATGTGCAATAAACAAACCCAGTTTTCCCTATTCTGTTCTGTCCTCTTAAAATTTTTGTCACAGTTGCTGAACTTTAAGCTGTGTTCATTTCAGCCTACTTTTCAAACTCACCAAGATGTTTCTGGATCTCCCAGTTTTGTGTCATCTTCATTTTAAAGTTGAATAAAGACTACAGATAAATTGATTTGATTTAGAGGAAGGTTCTAGGCTGTAAAACCCACTCATGTGTCAAAGACTTGGGAAAAAATCCCTAATCTCTTTCTTTTTCTCATTGCCCCAAAAAGGGGACAACAGTTTTTAACAACTTATATGACTACATTTTCTGAAATTAGCGTCAATGGAAGTGAAACAATTTAACACCGTTATCATCAGAACATTCAAAGCATTCCTTTGCCTAAGGACAAGTGGGTTGGTTCCATAAGAACCATGTTATAATTAAAGTGTAAATTTGCTTTGAAAAACATTTAACTCACTATGAGTAGTTTATCAGTTGGTTGTAGACGGCTTAAGTTTCTGAGCAGTAGGCTCAGTATGAGGCTGAGCTAAGTCCAATATTTTCAGGGAAGCATTTGAAGAGGTGGATATTACAGCAGAAAACAATTTAGTGCTTGGGAAATTTTGTGCTTTGTCTCACAAATGCTTGTTGAAATGGAAAAAAAAGGCAAGTTCTGAAGTGTGTGGAAATATCATTGCAAGGTTTGATGTACAAATAATACAAATAATAATGTGTACAATAAATAACATAGGGACATAGTGTGTATAATAAATAACACAGAGACATAGACACAAAAAGTTCCCTTCTAACATTCTGATATTGATATGGGGAAAATGTTCTCTCTCTCCGTCTCTCTCTTTCAAAATTAAAAACAGTTTTCTTTTTGTTCTCAAATAATTGGGAATGATCAAACTGAAGTGAGCACAAATCATTCTGGTTAATATCGACTTTCAGTCTTCATTTGGTCCTAGTTTGTGACTGCACTAAAAGGTAGGAAATAATTTCTGAACTAAAATCCGGGTTTATCTATTAAACTTCAGCATTTAATTAAAATACCACTGCAGTTTAAGAAAAGCTCCTATTTGGCAAGTTTCTGTACTTCTTATGGGGAGGAATATGGTAAGGAAATCAGCAGAAACTGGAAAATCATCAAATGTGAATGGCTTGGTATCATCCATTCTTTTTTGACCATTCTAAATCTCCCTCCCTCCCTTACTCTCTTCATCCCTCTCCCACTCTCATTCTCTCTCTTTCTCATATCTGTTCCATTTGATATAGTCATTTGAAGCTAATTTTTCCCCAAAACAAACTTGGATGTTTGTTTTGAATGAACATCTTGGATGAACATCTTCTAAAATGCTCTAGACATTAATGTAAACACCCTACATAAACTCCTTCTGTGTATATTTTTCCCTTAATATATAAGCCTCTGTGTTCCTCTTTCTACTGGTACATTTTTTTGCCTGGTGGTTTTATTTGTGAATTGCATTATCCAAATTAGAATAAAACACAGTGATATCATTGTTTAATTCTATTCCAGTTCACATATGCACCTTGGAAGTATTAACATTTGGGTCGACGTACACACTTAGGAAGTATTAACTTCATTGTAAAACCATTGACAAACAAATGACTCTCACATCATTCGTAAACAACTTTTGTGTACTGTATTTAGACATTTAAAAGTGCCCTGCTGCTTAATTGCGCACTTGCCTGTGATCCTGACAAAGATTTTAGAGGAAACAGCAGCTGATTTTTAAGTTCTTTTAAATAATTTGTTCCCTACTAACTTTACTTATCAGGAGAACCCTACATATGAGGTTTCGAAGCTTTGCATATAAGTTTTATGAGCATGATCTCATTTACGATCCATTCACATGAGTTCAGGCCATTTTATGGCATTCGCTATCACTTCCAGTGTGGGATGTCATTTTGGCACTTCCCTTCTCCCTCCAAATGCCACCCATAATTGAACAAAACTTTGAAGACCTATAACCTTCCACATCTAAAGATATCTAAACATCTCAAAAGTTGGATGGAACCTGCTGCAGAGAGTAGAAAATTATTCAGCTTTTTTGTTGTTGTTTTACTTTTGCTTTTGAGTAAAAGATTACAAATGCTACAAGTTAAATTATATAGTTTTTACCTGTGTTTCTTCAAATTCCATTTTTGTTTTTATTAGATTGCTTATACAGGATTTGCTTCTAAGGGGGGCTTTATGGAGCAACTACGAGAATGCTCTATAATAACATAGTTGTGGCATTTTTTACTTTGATCACAATAAAATATACAAGTTTAAAAGGTTAAATTATTCAGCTTTACCCCTATGTATAAGAATGGCTCTTTTTCCTCATATTTATTTACTTTTCTTGTTTACTCGCATGCCTGATGGTTCCTGGAGAAGGGAAAAATACGTTTTGTGGCTCCTCTCTTACATTTATTTAGATCTATCTCATCTTCTGTTAGACTCTATAGGAATTAACTGAATGGGATGACAAATTGTTCCAACAGTACTAGGCGCAGCCTAAAAACATTTCCAAAACAACTTATGCTCATTTGATAAAGTATCAGTGTTCTTCTTCCTAGGGTCACTCTAAATGGGAATAATATTGATAACAGGATAATAAAGAAGAGGAAACCTCTGACTTATGGCTTTCTGAAGGAATAGAAACAGCAAGAAAAGATTCTTTCAAGGCATTTGAGAAAGGACATTCTTGTGGATTTTGCAGGGCTGCCACACCTGGTTGGCCAAAATCCATGGCAGGGAAATCGTTAACGCTCTCCTTACTGCTATTAGTAAATATCTGGAGTTTTGAAGACCAAATGTGGTAGTCCTGGTGAAGGAAAAACTGTCCATCTTAATTTTTTTCAGGTTCTCATTTTATAACTGTTGCTTGTTTCTCTATCGGACTGCAGTTTTTAAAGGAAAAGCTACATCAATGTAGCATCTCTTTATGTTTTCCAGAATATATTCTTATTTTATGCAGTGTTGAAAACCACATTATAACATTCTAAAAACTGAACTTTTTGGCCCACAAATATATGTTGCTTGGTCAAGAATGAATAAGATGAATTCTTTCAAAAATATTCAATCTAATCTTTTTTTTCTTGTATCCTACTAAATTATTATTTTGTTGTAAATGTGTACCATATGGCTATTACATCATTCAAAGTAAAGTTTGTTCACAGGTGATTATTGTTTATTCATGTAACTAAGGAGGAATAAATGTTTAAATCCTTGCCACTTTTATGTGTCTTCATCAGTTTTGACATTTCTGGATTGATTGTCATTTTTTTAAAAAAATGTGGATGAAATGTAACAATAAGCTATTTTCAACTGCAGATGACTTCATGGATACCTTCTTCTGACACCTTCTTCTAAGGTGTTACCTTCAAATTTCCAGGTTTACCCTGAACCCTGAGATTTTCCACAGATCTCCTATCAAATTATCACAAAGTCCTGATTCTACTTATCCTCCAAGTCCAGACTACATTGGTTTGCCTTTTTGCTAAGATTCATCTTCATGAAAAGTGGACTTAGATTGACATTTTTATTTTTAGTGTCTGTAAATACAGACATTTGTAATGCATTTTCTTTCAAAAACCACTCCATTATTTGTTCAGCTGGGAACAATTGTACACAAGGAGAAAGGTTGAGAACAAAGTCTGATGGCAACTAAGTTCCAATCTCAGCATTGTTCTAAATGATCAACTCAGATTGGAGTTCATAAACACTGGTGATTCACTGTGACAGAAAAACTACATTTTTTATCTGTGGCATTTAATCTATGATGACTCAGTTACACAAAGTTTCTCTCATGCTACTGTTAAAGAGGACAAACCAAAATTAATGTATGAACATACACTGAATTCAGTTAACTTTTTCCACAAGTAAAATATTTTATATTTACACATAAGCAAAGAAAAGTAACTGAGTTATCTTTTTGCCTTGCATTGAGAGTGCTGGTGATAATACTGAAGGCAGCACCAAAAAGAATAAATTTCAAGATTCAGTAGGAGAGGAAAAATGAAACTCAAAGGTTCCAAAACAAGAGAAACTTCACTTTTGCAACCTGTCTGTGGAAACATTAGGCCATCTGCTTAGTAGACAATTCTTGCATTTTTTTTTATGTAGCAGACAAAGTCCACTTTCAACCAAATCTATCATGTTATATGAATAAGCAGATTCTGAAATGGCAATCCTTAGAGGCTGGCCATTGGTAGTGATTATTTGTATTTCTTTGCTCCTTGTCAGCTTTTGAAATGGCTACAGTGATTGAATTGTACCCAGCTTCAGTTTTTGGACCAAACTATGTTCTGATTATTTCCCTAGGGTTCAACGTTGAAGCAAACTAAGAGCAGGTTTAGCACCTCAGAGCAAAAGAATGGAAGGCTGAAAGGAATTGCTTCACTTTTCTCACTTGGTTCAATTTCAGATAAAAAAAATGACAGAGATACAGATTTTTAAAGAACAAAAACTGCTTGAGGGGAGAATTGCCAGAAGGAAAAAGCTTAAAGAATTTCTACTGATAAGCCTTTCTGCAAAACAGCAACCATTACAGGTAATATCTATGTATATTCTCATTAATCCAGGTCATGATTTATAGCAAATGCAAAAAAGGAGAGGATAGTTTTAATCAGCAGAGAGACAATTCCCTCCTTAACATGCTCTATGCATATGTATCCAGGTGACCCTGAAAGCATAGGTTAACTCCCAAATATCTAAAATCTCTAAGCAATTTTTATTGTCTTACAGTCTTCTAGGAGAGAAAGTTATAAATTCCTGCCATCTCTCACCATCTAGTTTGCATTGAAAAAGGTGGAAAGGAAGCAAAATGTTTTTAAATCAAAAAAATAAAATCCAGTTGCCTTTTTGAGAAAGGATTTTTTTTATTGCAATTATTTTTGTGTTAACCAACAGAAGAAATTTTAAGGTAAACATTGAGAAAAAGTTGACTTGTTTGAGACAGCATGTGATGATATTGGTAGTGAAGGGAAGAATTCCTGTGCCAATCTCAGGTTTGTGATGCTTTTGTATAATGGAAAAGGATGGGAGGGACGGCTGGGAAGAATAATGATGCTCCTTATTGAATTCAGTTGTGCTGATGGATGTGGAATGCTACTCATATAAACCACATGCGTAGAAGTTTCAAGACATCCAAATTATTTATTTGGAGGGAATTCTGCTGCCATGCAGAAGGCAGCTGGTAAACTAGAAGAAAGCAGCATAAATCACCCTCCAAGTGTGGAGACCAAGACATTACATATTATTAAGGGAATAAGAAAATGCAGAAACCATTGGTTGGACAAGTACTGAACTAAGCCCCAGGTGCTAAAAAGAAGGATTTGTTCAGGGAACAGTATATTGTTTAAGAATAACAATATATTATTAATAACAATATATATTAATATTAATGTAAGATACAACAAGACTGCACATTTACAGAAAAGCTAACACTGTTAAGCATTATCTTACTGTTGTTCATTGATGTTGCAAGTATTCTGAGAGCTGCTGTACTGGAATCAATTCCTTGCATGTCTAACCATACTTGGCCAACAAAGTATATGAGTATCTGAAATATTGCTTGCAACACATCACAGTAAGAACATACATCTTGGTCACTGGGTATATTCTCAAATGAAAAGATACCTGTAAATCATGAACAGAGTGTGCTGAATAGTGTCCTTTTTTCTGTACAGAAAAAATAGCTTGCCTACAACTGTCAGACAGTTCTGGAGTTTGTGGATGTCCAGATCTGAAACAAAACTGTAGTGCTCTGATTTCCCAATTCTATGGACTTCTTTGAATAGCTCCATTTTCTACTGTGTTGTGGTTCATCTGAAGGGATATCATTTAAGGGACAGTCATCATTAACAAGGGTCTTAGAAGAGCTTCTTCTAGTTTCATGGGACAAAGATGTTCCTTTAGAAAAAGCTATGGAACACCAAAGATAATGATTCAGGTGGCTGCAGGGAGTGGGCTCCAATTAGCTTTTTGTTTCAGATAGTAATACCTGCAATGTACATATATAACATCCCATAAAAGTTTGTTATTTTAGTAAAGATATAAAGATTATATTTAGTAAAGATTTTTTTATCTGCAAACTCTGTAAAACAGGCACAAATTACAACCATTTTGGCCCCTCCCATATGGATAATGATAGCTTTTTGGGGAATATCAACCAATTAATTAACATTATTCCCATTAATCCAAGACTCAGCAAGAAGATCAAAGACAATAGGATGCTTATTATGAATAATATGCTTCCTGATTATGAATAATATGCTTCCTGATAATTAAGGTTTGGGATACACAAATTTCCAATTTCCAATTTCTAAAATTCTATATCATAATCCCTTTCTTGCTGCAATAAGCTGGAATACTCTGAATTTGTGAGAAACTTTCTTACTATAAGATGTTTAATAATTTTTTGGACTCACGGATCAGGTTGAGCGTTTTCACTTTTTCCTGAAAGTCTAGTATAAGCCAAAAAACCTGGAGTTATTCTGTATTCTTGCTTCTAATTCTGCTTTATTGCTGATAGGTTTGGTTACCAGCTGCAAACTATTGAACTAATAATTTGACTTCAGCCTGACTAATGCACTGTGATCCACCATTTATTAATTTCCATGGATTGCATAGGAAACCTTTGATTCTTATTTTTAAGGAATAACCAGGAGATGTTTGCTAAGTTTTTTGTAATCATATTAATCTTAACATATGAAAAAAAATGCTACTTGAAAAAGTGAAAGGCTTTATTTTATTAGTTTTAAACTTGCTTTGTCAGGGAAGATGAAAATTTTTCCCTAAAGGAAGAATCTATTTAATTTAACAAGTCGTGTTAACTATACATTAAAATAAACTAGCTGATTTTTTTTCTTCAAAATATATAATATTGGGATAATAGGTATGTAGTTATAGAAACATATGAAGAGTAAATACTAATATCTCTGAATTGAACTTTAGGAAAGCTAGGGATTCAGGCTAAACTTTATGTGCCCAATAGATAACAGTTTTTTAACTTCACTTCTTAAGTTTTTCCTGTAAATAAGTGATTTCCTAAAGAATTTGTGTGCACTTTTCAGTAACTATGAGACCTGAAAAACTTTTTTTGAATAAAATATACATTATCTGCAATATTTTCTAATTCTGTCTTGGTAATCTTATTATTCTTATTTTGTCTGGTCACAAGTCAGTTAGATGTTTAGACAGGATTTGGCATTTTTGTCACCTATCAAGTACTTCCCAAGGACCTTGGGAATTGGTCCCAATTGATGGGACCAATCAATTGATGAGTATTTTGTCAATGCCAATAATATTCAAATAGGGTTCCAATTATTATTATAATGTACACAGTGTGAAACCACAGCTGCCAGGTTCATTTATTTATTTGTATCCCACCTTTATTATTT
>JANHZU010007657.1:459724-472897 GCA_032468055.1 Acrochordus granulatus | reverse complement strand
TTATTATTATAATGTACACAGTGTGAAACCACAGCTGCCAGGTTCATTTATTTATTTGTATCCCACCTTTATTATTTTTATAAACAGCTCAAGGTGGCAAACATATTTAACACACCTTCCTCATCCTATTTTCCCCACACCAGCAACCCTCTCAGAAAACAGAGTTGGGTTGAGAGACAGTGATTGGCTCAAGGTCAACTGGCTTTCATGGTTATGGTGGGATTAGAATTTATGACCTCTTGATTGCTAGCTTGCTACCTTAACCACTAGGCCAAACTGGTTCTTTAACTGGTGAAGGTCTTCATATGCATTGTGTTTTCCTTAAGAACCTAGGATGTCATAATGTAATGGCATTATGGCATTATTCATGTTAATATGTTATCCAAATAGAATCCTAGCATGGAAGGTCCTTTAAGGTTTAGGAATCATCCAAGGTAGATCATTAAGAAGTCTAAAAACATTAAGTGGAGGGAAACTCACCACTGACTCCATAAGTGATTCCACTCTTTTGTAGACAGTAAATGTTCTTACTATTAAGAAGGTGTTTTTCTTTCTTTCAAACATTTAACCAGAATCTGCCTTCCAGTAACCTAAAAGCATTATTCTGTGTTCTGCAAGTTAAATGATAAAGAAGAGCTCTTTATATGATAAGGCCTCTACCTTTCTTCCATATCTAACCAGATGTGTCAAGAATAACTATTCTTTTCATACTGACCAGTATGGAAATATGAGATAATATCTGTGTGTCATCCTGTTGGAACTGTGCCTAAATTTTATCTTTTGGCTATTTTGAATGATGTCCTCAGAATAATTTCCCATGAGGATTATCCGTGTCAAGAGACATCACAGACATAGCAGATGCAAAGTAAAATTGCTGTTAAATATCATTGAGAGTTTGACAGCAAGAAAGAGAGATTGGTTGTAGAATATTTTCAGAATGAGAAAGCCAGCAGAAATGAAATAAGCCATTGAACCATTCTCAATCAAAAAGCTTTGGTGTCCTTCTCTTATTCTGATGTGTTGAAAAAAAATACATCTGTCCACCTCTCACCATTCCCTTAATGTCTCCTCAGGTAATCTCTGGTGAAAGCAATGGAAAGAATCCCTTGTGTCTGTGCATGGATAAAATGAAGAGAATGCACAACGGCTGGCAGAATCAAAGAAGTCACTTTTAGAAAGCTACAAATTCATTTTGCTCTTGACCCAGGGACACTGGCAAAATAAATGTAGCCAGAGTTTGAAAATGTGACTGTTCAGTGACACTTAGGAGGATGGTAATAACAAACTGAAAAGAAAATTAGCAATATTTTCATTTAAGCCAGCCCTTGCCAGATAAGCTTTCAAGTGGCTGAGGGTTTGTATACCTGAATAACATAATTTTTTTTCCAATTTAAAGAGATGCTACTAAGAGGACAGAGAGTGGAGAGTTAGACAAGGGATCAAAATTACTTTCTACAGCACATTGTTGGCCTAAAATTAGGTTCAGATCCTAAAAATGTTTACATTCTCCTTATCAAAATGAGCATTGACTTTAGTGTATCTGTAGAATACTACGTGCACGTGCAATTCATTGATTATTTCTTTCACAAAAGCCCCCCTCTCCATTTCCGAAAAATAGAATTTATTGGATACTCTAGACAAATGCAGGTTGAAGTATGACAATAATCCACAACTCTTAAATATGAATTAATAAGGAATCACATTATTAGAAATAATAGTATGTCAGAGATTAAAATCCTTCAAGAGTGTATAAAGGTAGGTAGAGTCCTAAAAGACATCAAGGACAGTGGTAAGCAGATCTTCTTAGAAGAGGCTATCATAAGTCTGGCCAGATGTACTGCATGCTCCAGTATAAATATAAATAATAAATTTATATTTATTATAAATAATAATTTAGCTTGTGTTCAGATCTGGCTAAAGTCAGATGCAGAGAATCTAGGTGCACAGAACTGCAGAAGCCACTAAGGGAGTCTGAAGGATATCTGACACCTGGGAAAGGGCAAAGCACAGCAACACAACTAAAAACAACACATTTTGATTCTGTTTCACATAAAAGAAGCAGAGGAAAATCTTGACAAGTGTTCAAGATTCTGTTATATCATATCCAAAACCATTTCAGGAAGGATTAACAATCCCTGAAGGTTTTAACAAGTAGGACAACAGCTTATACTTTTACTGCTAAATTTTCCACTATAAATTTCTGGAATCTCATCTTTAAAAGATCTCGACCAGCAGAACTAAGGAAAAAACATATCTAGGATCTGGTAGAATTTCTACCAGTGAGAGGAATACAAGCCAAAAAGCTCTTAGAATCAACTAGAAAAGTATTCCAATAAAAATGTTAACAAAACCTATTTTAACCTATCATTAGTGTAAATTAAAGCTTTCCAAATCACATACAAAACTAGGGTAAGCCAGAGTCTTCATGGTATGTTGAAAAGGAAAAGATAAGATGTTGAAGAGGAGGAAGAGGAGGCCAACAGTGATATATTAAATTTGTATGCTGCCCAATTCCCAGTCATTCTGGGTGGCTCACAACTATCAAAGAATTTAAAATAAAACCAATAAAAAGATGGTGACAGCCGAAAGTGGACTAAAGCAAGGGCTGCCTCACTGAAGGCAGATTGGGATGGAGTTCCATCATTTATGGTGCTATCTTCAAGAAGATTTATCCAACAGAACTAGGGGATTATTACAACACAGCATTTGAATATGATGGTAAAAGGCTGGTAATTCGCAAGGAGAGAGGCCATATTTTGCAGGTCCTGACTGCAAACTCTTGTGGGCATCAGAAAGAAGGCAGCATCCTGAACTTTTCCAAAAGCAGCTGTAGTCAGAGTAGCTCATGTAAGAGCAGTGTTTATATCAACATGTTACGAGATTGCATTATTTGCTTTAAGCTGGTCTTATTAATAAATGTCCCACATGGTTGTTCGTTTCTGCAGTGCACTCATCTAGTATTGAAGCAAAGCTATCAGTGCATAAGGCAATGTGGAGTTTTGTTTATAAGCCTGCTTATCAAAGAGCCTGATGCAGATTAGGGCTGAGAGGGAAGGTCTGGCCCAAAATCACCCAATGGCACCCATTTCTGAAGAGAAGTGGAAACTGAGTTTCTCCGCTCCTGATCCAGTTTTAAAATTCCCTCAGACAGACCCATGAAGTATGCACTGCCATAAGATAAGGGACAATGACTAGTACCTCCATAGTCAAAGCAATTTATTGCATATCCTGGAGAAACATCAGATTTTAACCTAGGATAGCATTTGTAAAAAGAAGACTGGTTGAAAGCATTTGTACCCAGCCTTTTTAAAGGAAGGGTCAGAACTCTTTCTCTCCCTGGCAAGTTCTCAAATGAAGTTTGTCTCAAAGACCTGCAAACTACAGTTTTCCCTTCCAAAAGGGACAAACAGAAGCCGCACTATCACCAGCAAGATTATTGGCAGATATTATAGGATATATGCAGTCGTTTCCTGTGTTCTGTATCCATTGCTAGATATTTCTCTTCCTTTCTTTGCTTCATCATGTACTCTAACTCTTCAGAGAGTTTTCCCAACAGTCATTCTGAATGGCAAAATTGAATGGCAATTTGGAATCAATTCCTCAAACATGAAATGGGTTTTGGAATCAAACCTATACATCTATAGATGCAGAAATGTTTCTTTGAAATAGATTTCTGATCAATATTCCTTTAAAGGCAGGGAAATGAATCATAACTGTTCGGGAATAATGTTGATTTCAGAATCAGTGTGAAAGAAAATAGCACTTGGTCCAACAAATTTATCCATGCATCTATTTATTTTTTACATATTTTGAAGCAATTTCCTTCATCAGTTACTATGCAAGGATAATAAAATATTACAAGAATAATTATATTTTTTGATGTAGTAGCTAGAGGAGAAGACACAGAATTAAACATTTCCTTTAGCTATAACTGATTTCTCAGCGTGTAGAAGTTTTCCACATGACTGAGAAGATCAGAAAATCAGGACCTAGATAGAGTGTGTCCATATACTTTTCACATACCTATGAAGACATATGTGCATATAAATATGTTACATGCACATTTTTTGGAAGACGTCAGTTGGAGTTAAAAATTCTAGATGAGGAAGCAAAGAAGCAGGAATAATGTGTCCTCATAATTCTTATTCTGACTAATCTTACTTTTTTAAGAAAGCTATTATCTTTTGGGTAAATATGGCAGTGTTTTTTGGATAGAAAATCCAAAATCAATTCCAACTTGTGGTGCTTCTGTCTAATTCATGAACATGTCAATCACATTGATCAAATGTTTCTTCCTGATAGAATAAACTGCCTATTTTTAAACTCAGGAAAAGACTGATGATTTTATAATTAGGTAAGAACATCTGCATAATCCATGGATTACTGGTGAAACTTTAGCTGTCATTGTGAAATAATTACAGTTTGGTCTAGAAGTTTGGAAGAAAATAAATCAGATCTGTATTTCCCCTATCCATATACTGTAAACTTTATTCTAGAAGTAGATATAGTTCTATTTGGTTAAAATGAGGAGGTATGCTTTGATTGACATAGCTCAAAGACATTTGCAGATTTCACAATGAACAAATATTGTTTGTCCTCATAAAAGGAGAGTAATTTAATTCAGACTTAGATAAATATATCCAGATTCTACTGCAGTTAGCAGTAACTAGTCAACAGTGATATGCAAGCAATTTATTAACTCTCTTGTTTTAATTTACCTATTTTTCTCTTGAATAAAACATGAGCCAATGAAGGAAACAATCCTCTATCCTGCATAACTTATAATGAAGGGCATTAAAATAATGTACAGTAAAATAATGTACCTGTTTTGAAGGTAACTAAGGAATTTTGGAGAGGATAAAAACTGGAATAGATAAAACAAAGTTTCAAATTTTAATATTCTCCAGATTAATCTGTACAGTTGTATTCCATTTTCTCCTATTAACAATATATCTATGCTGTGAAAGAACAACTTAACCAAATATGAAAAAAAATAATTACAGATATCACTATATCTATATTCAAACTTTATGCTACTCTATTGCATAAACACCATTTGGGAAAACAATCTAAAATCTACATCCATGGAAAGTGGAACAAGATTTGGATTTTCAAGCCCATATGTTTGTCATTATCCAAACAAGGAAAAATAAAACTGAAATATTTATAAATGGTAAAGATTGATAGATAAATTAGCATATGTAATTAAATATGTGAATATTGAAATAAATGTAATGCAAAAAGCATCTTAGTTTGTTTTAGAGGTGACCAATAATTACAAACTTCTTGAAATTTTTATTTATAGAAACAGGTAAAATCATTAATTGGGGTATTACAACAGATCCAAAAATCATTAATTGGGGTATTACACAAGATCCACAAAAAAAAATCTAACTTTTAGATCTATTGTTGATAACAGCAAACATGAGACTAAGTAAACAACTTTGAAACCAAAGTAGTTGGCTTATCCTTATATAAGCAGCTTTTGTGTATAAAATCTGTGGCTAAATTATATTTTTTATTACATCTTCTAAATAAAATACCTTGATATATTTTAAGATTTACTATATGATTAATCAAAGATATTCTGGTAAGAATTATCTGTGCTGCTATATTCAGCTATAAAATGATATGTGTTATCTATGAAAAGTTTAGAATTGATAGTCACAGGTCTGAATGGGCAATACTTATAAGAGAAACTTTATTGTATGTCCTAAGCAGTTTTATTGTATAACTGTTAAAGTGTATTGTGAAATCACGCTATGTGACTGGGTTTATTAAATTAATAAATTTCTTAAAAAGCTTCTGTAAGATTTACTTTTGGATTAAGCTGCCTCAAGAGGAAAGAAAAGGTTCATTTCTCGATACTTAATAACACATATTAGAATCAATGAATTATTAGAGATAAAACATTGTTTCATCTCTGTCTCTTTGTCTTTCCTTTCCTCATATTTCAGAAAAAAATCATATACAGTGGTTGATTTGTTTTAAGATCTAAAAAAAACTTGGGAAGAAATGTTTATTACCACAGTTTGGTGGTGCTTATTTAACAACAAATATATCAAGATATATTCAGAAATGTTTGCTACATCCTGAAAACATGATTTTGCAGGTAGTATTTTACAAGTGCTTTGAGACCACACAGAGACACATGCGGATAGAAAAAAAAACAATACAGTCACAATTAAGACATGATCATGAATTTAAGTCAAGGTAAAAGTTATATCTTTGAGCAAATATATGCTGGAAAATGAAATTTCTTTTAACAAAAGCTAGGCTGGAAAATGTAATGTGGAGTTATGGTACTTTACAGTTCAAAAAGATTCACCCCAATGGTATGTCAAGTAACCTTCTATCTAATAAAATTATGGAAGAACCTGATGAGGTTTACTCAAAGTCTATTGAGTTCTGCAGGATATATAACCACATGTGCATGGAAGATCTGTGTGGAGGTCTGGTAGCTTGGGAAAATGAGATGAGACAAAAGCAGATCTATGATATTATCTATATAGTAATTTATTTCTCTTCCCAGTGAGGCAAAGACAGAGCTTCAAAGAACTGAAGAGAAAAATAAACCATATGACTAGAATTAAGCGCTTTGGTCATGATTGGATTTCTTTCTGTAGGATGACTATTCTTGAAAGTGTAAAATTATGGAAATGCATTGCCTTTATTCAGCTCCCCAAAAAGCATAATTGGGTTCATTAAGGGGAATTATTTAAAAAAAATCAAATTTTTTTTGAAAGAAGCATGAAAAAGATGGAGTCATGCAATTTTGGTTGACAGAAATACCCATCAAGTGCTAAATATGGGTGTAGTAATATTATTCACCTGTAAATAAGTCATGATTTTTGAGACATTGAGTGTCCTCCAGAACCCTATTCATATTACACAGAAGCTTGTTTTCTTAAAGTTCACTGCAGCTTCTCATCCTTTTCCCATCACAAAATCTTTTCCAAACAAAAAATAAAATACACAGTAGCCAAGAAAGATATTGTGTTAATGGTTTTTAACACAACCAGGACACTGGATAGACAGACAGACAGATAGTGAGATAGTGAGAAAGAGAGGGACAGAGATAGATTAGATTGATAGATAGGTAGGTAGATAGATAGATGATAGATAGATAGATAGATAGATAGATAGATAGATAGATAGATAGATAGATAGATGATAGATAGATAGATGACAGAATTCTTTTCCAGGTCTGCAATGCTTCTTTTCAGCCAGTGTAGCCAGCAAGCATGCAAGTTGAAATTTATAAGAAATGTAATCCAACACATCAGGACATCAAGTTAGAGAGAGTTGTTTAAATATGACTTTGATCCAAAAAAGAAAACACCTCCTGGTTTTTCATGGAACATAGTTTATGTTTCATGTTTTTCATAGCAGAAAAAAACTAATACAGAGCAAGGTATAATGGAGGAGAGGAGGAGAGGGGAATTTGATCAGTGATGTCTGGGCTGAAAACTGTTGGGTATGGCAGTTAATCTGCCACTTGCATGTCACCCTAAAAAGTTCCAAAAGAAAGAAAAGAAAAGGATACAATTCCCATAAGATTGATGTACTGTATGTATTTTTTGCCTGTGGATACACGTGTAAAATTATTTTTAAAACAACTTTAAATAATTGAATGAATTAATTGTTGGTTTAAATAATAAAATAAAACCATGCAACATCTCCTTTACAGGAGAAACAGACAGCTAACTAGTATTTCTGCTTGATCTATTGCCAAATATTACAACTAATGAGCAAGATCAAGTCTCCAACTCTCCCTCTAATGTTTGGGAATATTTAAATTGGATTCACATTCTGCAATTTTTAAACAGAAGATTTTTCTCTGTACCATAGGACATTTGGCTACCCCAGATATAGATTTCAGTTGGTTTCTGCCCTTAAAATGTTGCTAGTTTCTTGTAAAGATCATGAAGTTCATACAAGGCAATGGTGGGATACAAAGACAGCTTCCTGTGCAAGCAAATATTCTTCAGTGCTTTCATTCCTGCTGAAATAGTAAATGCCAATGGATTTTCTGATTGTAATAGAAAAAGAATAATTACTGTAAAGAAAGCTTTATTATGAGGTTTAATTTTTAAGTGTATGTCTTATTTCCGTGTTTATAATTTTAGCCTGTCCTTGAGAAACAAGCAGCTCTGAGTTATATAGAACAAATCACATTCAAAGATATTTTCCTATTGATGCAATATTCTGCCAACATGAGTGTGTTTAATATCCCATTCCCGTGCATCAAGTTAAAAAATCTATCTATGCTCTTAATAGCTCCTCCATCACAAAATCACAGAACATGCTTTGCAAAGAAAAAGTGAGGTTAATTCATCCAGTCTTTTAGACTGGACAGTAACTACATTTGTTGTATATTTATAGTTAGTCCTTCCTCCAAGATTGTAATGACACTGATACTATCACATGATAAATCATAGTTAAGCCCATATTTCTTTCAAAAATTAGGCTGTTCTAAGCAACTTCAGGCAACCTTTTCTAGAATAATTACATATGGGGCAGGCAGACAATGAATTTGAAAAGCATCCACTTCAAATAACTGATGTTAACACAATGGACTCACTTTGCTCTTTATTCTAAATGAAGGGCATTTATTAGGGCATGTGAGTTTATTGCAGGACAACAAATAGAGGCTATATCAATATGTTGCTGAATGAAGAATCCCTGTTCAAGTTCTAGCTATCTGTTCAAGTTTTTTCCCCATGATGCTTTCTTGGTAGTTAGCTAGAAATCTGTGATCACTAAATCTTCATTATGCAACTACTAGACTGTCTCCTCCAGTGTATTTTTCCCCTCCTAAAAGTGCATTTGCACTTCTGCAAACCTTGGAATTCCACAGAACCATTAGTGTTACTTATTGTTTGATTTGTAAGATTTGTATTGTTGGAATGTTTCTTTCTTATTTTGGATGCCCATCTTATTCTTTTGTTGTTCTAGTGTTTTATAGTGTTAAGGAATTTTTTTAAAAAAAAATACGTACACATACATAACTAAATAAAAGAATATTTTCAGTTATTATATTGGATATTACAGTGAGCTTTACTAAGAACAGACAAACAGAAAAAAACTTTCATTTGAAGGAGTTATTTCAAACCTATTAGACATGAGACATTAAGTCAGCATTTTGCAACCTGGTACCTCTCAGATGCATCTTTGACTTCCAGGGCTTCACAGCCATCATGCTCAGTGCTGAATATTATAGGAATTGGAATCCACATATCTGGTAGGAGCTCAGCAGCATTAAACCTTGCTGTACTTGGCTTTACTGTACACATGTGAACTCAGGGCCAAGACTGCAATTATGCACCCCTGCTTTTACTGTAGTATTGTCAGGACTTCTCTTTTGTTTTTCTGTTCTGGTTGTAGTTTCCCATGACAGTTAATTTACACTTAAGCAAGCAGCCTTTAGTTCACCTCGCTAAAATAGTCCATCCAATTTATTTTCCATCCTTGTCCTTTAATGGGTGGGTGGTAAATTTAATTAAAAGATAAACAGACCTAGAGAAAGAGGCAGTAACATGAAAGCAGGGCTGGATTAAGACCAATTGATGCCCTAACCAGAACCCAATCATGGTGCCTCTCGGCCCTTCCATTGCTTAACTGACAAATATTAAGATTCAGTAAGAGCTGAATACTAAAGTTGAGCGTGGCAGGGAAAGAGTTTAGGGAATGAAAGCTGAGGGGAAAAACTTCGTGGTGATCTTCATCTCTTGCTGCTTATTTTGTTTAATGATTAATCCAGGCTAATTCTGGTACAGTCAGACAATAACTATGATGCTGGTTGTGTCAGCTGCATCACCGTGTGATAGGTTGAGCTCCTGTCACTTGCCTCCAGCTCCTGCCCACCCAGCAGTTTGAAAGCATGTAAAAATGCAAGTAGATACATGGGTACCACTTTGGTGGGAAAAGCCAGCCAGCAGTGAGGGCAACAAAAAGTCACTGTTGGACCTGCCTGAGCTCAAGGGCAGAGGGGGATCCGTGGAAGATGTAAACACTGCCAGTCAGCTGGGGAGTGGGGTTAATACAGGCTGTAATTGTAATTGTTCTGTTGTTCTGAAATGTTGTCAATTGTAAGCGCCAAGAGTCACCAGAGATCAGCAGCATAGAAATAAATAAATTAAAATTAAACATTACCTTCATTGTAAAATTACAGTAACAGAATCTTGCAAACCTGGAAGCATTTCTCTCCTTCTTGCCTTGACTTCCCAAGGTCCTTCTGAAATGCTTTCTCTACCCCATTGTTTCTGTGGGCTGAGATGCCTTTCAAATGACAGTTGTCTAGTCTGAGGCTCTTCCTCCTGCCTCCCAAGGTCATTTTCACAGACCATTACCAGTATTGAACAGGGAAGTGACCTTGATAGCCTGCAATGTCCTTAGAGGAAGAGTCGATGAAGATTCTCAGTCATCCAGGTAAAATTATCTGGAGGTTGAGTCATGGCAATTGGATTTATTTTCTTTTTGGTTCAAGATGTTTTGTTGCTTATCCAAGCAGCTTCTTCAGTCTGAGAAAAAGTTGGTTAGGGGACCCCATGTATGTCTTCCAGACTGGCTACGGTTCACACAACCTGATTAGGCTCATTAGAGGGACAATAGGAGATGCAAATAGATAGAGTCTTTGGGGTGTAGAATTAAAGGAAGAGAAGACATTGACATGCTGTGTTTTTCAAACTGAAGAGAAACAATCAATTAGGTTGGAAGGAGAAGGGTAGAATGAAAAAACAACACTACTGAATAACTTTTTCCTGTTGTTGTTCTTGTTGTAATATGACCCCAATATCTCCTGCCTGAAGTAGCTCCTTGTCTTCTTTTCATGTGAGACAGTATAGAACTGCTATTAGAGGAGACCTGCTAGATCCAGAATGAGAAAAGGACCATCGCACTGCCACAACACAAGTTTTGCTCTTTCAGATGGGTGTGCAACGTCCAGTCATACATATTGGGGGCTAGGGGAGAAGCTTGTACCACACTGGGTGTGACACTGGTTTTGTCACTGTGCCCCCTCAGGCAGCACTGCTGTCTGCCCCATTTTCCAGTCTCCATTACACAAAAACTAAGACTTTGCCATTTGGGACGGTTCTTGCTCCCAGATATTCCAGAAGCAAAATGGCTGTTGTCAAAGGAACATCTGATAAGCAAATCCACCATTTCATGAGTAAAAAAGAGAAAATAAAGAATATTTCCTTTTGTATCATAGTTTTTTCACTTTTGATAATATTTTACCTATTATTACCAAGCTATTATGTCTATTGTAATAAATCTAAGCACATATTGAAGTGTTTGTGTATTTTGTACATATAGGCATGCACAAACTAAACAGGAAGGAAGCAAAGACTCCTGGCCAAATCCTCCCCAAAAAATGGGGATTAATTAATTATCTATGCAAATAGATAGAGTCTTTGGGGTGTAGAATTAAAGGAAGAGAAGACATTGACATGGTGTGTTTTTCAAACTGAAGAGAAACAATTAATTAATTAAGGATGCAACAAAAGAGTAAACTGAAAATAGCTGCCACAGCCATGTGTACAGAGGTTATTTTCATGAAGTCTGTGTAATTATTTTCTTCATTCCTGAAGCAAAAATAATTATTCACTTTTAATGGAATATCACTGGCAACACATGAAGGTGTTTGCTATCTTGGGTCTGCAGGCCTCTGGTGAAGGGGTCACCCAGTTGGGATGGTGGACATTTGACCTTTGCATGTCATCTGGAGAAAGAATACATTTCACTGCTTCTGTTTTGCCCAACATAAACAAGTGTGGAAGGAAAAGAAATACATATTAACAGTCCCCATTTGGTTGTATTTAGTCTTCACTGGAATTTGAAATGGAGGCAGCATATTTTAACATTTATGACTGTTAACAAATTCATGGTCATCTGACTGGACATGATTTCTAATGGACAATCCTAGCATTTATTTCCAATGGCTTTTGCCAAAACTGAAATAAATAGACTTTTGAAGGGAGTGGGGGGGGGAAACAAATGAAAGCAAACAAATGATCAGGAAGCACTAAACTGTTTTTCCCCTTGCGGCTTGTGTTCAGGAGGCGACTGGTTGGTCTTTTTAAAATTTTATTTGAAGAATAAAATAAATGATTAAATAAAAAATGGAAGAAAATGAGAAACAAAATAGTGGCTGGAAACTATTAGTAACGAAACAGAAAATTTACAATTGGTGTAACATTTAAAATTCAGTATTCCATTAATTAAATAATTAATTGACTGTATAAAACTAAAATAATTGAATCACCTTGAAAAATTACTGTAAATCACAACTGCAATATTTATACTGATGTCACTACTATCTATCAATTTAAGTACACATGATCTTATTAATATATACAGGTATTATATAAAAATATATAATCATATTATATAATCATATTAATATTAAGTTAATAGTGTGTGTGTGTGTGTGTACATACACACGAGAATGGGGTGTAGTGATCTAGCAGTTAAGATGCTGGGCTTGTTGGCTGGAAGGTCAGCAGCCCAAGTTTGAGATCCAGGCACTGTGTAATGGGGCGAGCTCCCATTATTTGTCCCAGCTCCTGCCAACCTAGCATTTCGAAAGCATGTAAAAATTCAAGTACGTAAATAGGCACCGCCTAAACTGTTAGGAAGGTAATAGTGTTCTGTGCACCTTGGCGTATAGTCATGCTGGCCACAGAGGCGTCTTCAGACAATGCTGACTCTTCAGTTATGAAACAGAGATGAGCACTGCCCCCTAGAGTTGGACATGACTGAAAGGGAAAACCTTTACCTGTAAGTGGTAGTACCTATTCATCCACTTGTGCTTTTACACACTTTCAAACTGCTAAGTTGGCAGACA
Organism: Acrochordus granulatus; assembly: GCA_032468055.1. Lineage (NCBI taxonomy): Eukaryota > Metazoa > Chordata > Lepidosauria > Squamata > Acrochordidae > Acrochordus > Acrochordus granulatus. Next base: position 460,047 of record JANHZU010007657.1, on the reverse strand, counting down.
GCGGGAGCTCATCCGTGTTATGCTGCAGCTCTTGGGTCTCAAACATGAGCTGTCAACCTTCTGGCTGACAAGATATGTATATATGTATGCATGTGTATTCCCTCCCACTGTATCTGTCTTATACTTAGACTCAAATTGTTTTTAAAAATTAAAATTGCTCCTGGTTACTACTTTACATTGAATATTTCAACCTTAAACTCTGTACTTCCCCCCAGTGAGGCACCACCTTGCTGTGGTTGGGGGGCATGTGTGCTCTGAAGAAGATGAGAGCTCTGCCAGAGGTTCAACCATACTGGACAGGTCTCATCAGAGGAGCCAGACGA
>JANHZU010007657.1:435055-445784 GCA_032468055.1 Acrochordus granulatus | reverse complement strand
AATAAGGTGAATTGCCACCAAGGAGATATTCATTTGAAGAGTTACTTCTATAACAACATTTCCATATTTGGAGAAGCAGAACTTTTTTCCTGTGGTTTGTTTTGGTTCATCTGCATGATGGGCACATAAATACTTCAACTAATATCTGTGGGTTTTGAGATAATCTCTCTCTTTTCTTCCTAGATTGCACATTATATATAGGCATATTATAAAAGTTGAGACTAATGGCTCAAAGAATTGTAATTATATAGAAGGGGAAAAAGAAGATGGGTAGCAATGAAAGAGGCACTATATTACAAGCTACTTCTGGAAGGTTTTTCTCCACCTTCCAAAAATTTCCGGAGTCAGCACTATCTTTAGAACTTTATTCTGAAAATAATGAAAGAAGTCTCTTATTTTTTACTCTTGGCATGTTTCAATCTCTCTGTAGATCTTTCTATTTTACTGAAGTTTGTGGACTTAGGTCTGAGACAAAAAAAACTGAGAAAATGTCCTTGGAATCAAACATTATGAGTTTCTTTTTTCAAGAATCCTTAAGCTATGCAGAATTCCCCCCACTCCACACCATTGTACAATATCCACTGCAATATGCAAAGTCCCTGATCTTCAGAAACATCATTTGAGGAGACTGGTAGAGGGTTGTAAGGGAGGAATATTGAGAAAGCCTGTTATGTGAGTAATACCTCATCTTGCTCCTCTGGATCCAAATCTTTCATTTCTGAGTATTCAGTCACCATTGTGCCTCGTATTATTTAAAAAGGTCATCAACATTAAAGGAATTGTAAAATTCAGTCTTAATAAACCTTTTAAAGATCTTGATGCATATTGACTGTGAACCAATACCATATATATTGGTAGAACAGCTTGAAATCATGTTATCCTTCATTGAAGGGTTTGGAAATGAAATCCATTTTTCTGTTATAAAGCTTCCTTTCTGATCACTAGTAAAAAACGAATAAACAGGTCAAGGATAAGCAATGGAAGGAAGCTTCTCCCTCTCTTCTTACTCAGCTCAAAGCTGTGCACACAAAACATGCCACAACATGGAATATTTGTTTCAGATAAGCACTTTCACTTCTCCTTCAGAAGCAATACACATTTGACCTGCATCAATAAGCTCACTCAGGACATGGATGAGAGGAGAAGTCATCTCAGAGCACTTCAATGCTTCTATTTCCCAGTTTGTCAAAAGCAAATTGAAGAAGAACTGCAACTGTACTCCATTCTTGCAATTGAGCCGTGCTGAAAATGAGGAATAAAATTTCTGTCCTGCCCAAAGTTCCCATAATCTTGCAGCAGAAGTAACACTAACAAGAACACCTTCCTGTTAAGCAGAGGTGAAAATATAATGCTTGTATGCAGACAGTGTCCATGTGCCTTAGGTGTCCAGTCATGCCGGCCACATGATCACGGAGACATCCCAGGACGAACACTGACTTTTCAGCTTAGAAACAGGGATGAGCACCAGAACCTAGAGTCGGTCACGACTGGCACGGTCTCCTTTACTTTTTTATGTAGACACAAACATACATAATCCCAGAAGGAGAAGAAACAAATCTGAAAAACCCTTCAAGTTACAGTATTTCCTCTTAAAGGTTTGCTATGTGTCCTTAAGCCCATGAGCCAATAAACTGCATTTTGGTAAAAGGGAAATGATCTATCTACAAGCTTCAGAAGAGTCTGAGCTATGTTACAGTTGAGCTTGAAACAGCTCAGCTCAGCTACTGAACAGGAACATGAGAACTTCCTGGGTTGTGGCTGATCCCAGAGTATCCCAAACTTCATTTCTTCAAATTCAAAGCAATTGGAAATCATAATGCTTCCAAGAACCACTTTGCAGTGTCTGTAACTCAGCAGCCCCACATTAAGAAATAACCAGCACTTTTTTCAGTTGCTTAAGCATACTTCTTCCCACCAGCAAACGAAAACAACTGCCCTTTTACTGTCCTTCTCATCTATCCTTAAAAATGCTGCAATCTTCTCCTGGATTTGGTGATTCCAACACATTTGAGATTTCACACTACAATGCCTTGTTCTTCAAGAAAAGTGCTCACATACATACCAGCCCAGATATTGGCTGAGATACTACCTTGGATAAATTGGAATTAAGATTTTTATAACTGTTATGTGCAAATAATGCTGTGGCCAGAATATAATAGCTGTGGATTTTTGTACTCATGAATACAAGAGATGGAAATCCTGATGTTTTCAGACAGTGGGAAAATATCATAGAAAACAAAAGTTTGGTCTCAAAGTATACTTAAGAGCAAAAGTCTAACATAGTACAGCCAAATCCCAACTGGAGGCTGATTTGAAGGGAAGAGCAAAACAGAGAATATATTGTATTTATTGAAAATGCTATAATAATAAATGAATTTATTCCTTAACTTTCTCCTTGGATCAGATGTTGCTTCTTCTTTTTAGTTTCAAAGACTGTAGAGATACAGGTTAGAAGTAGAAATGGGGGGAAGGACATTTTCCACTTCCATTTCCAGACCAAACTGTTTTCACCTTATGATTTAAGACCCTACATTTAATTTTCTTTTAGCCTTTAGTGGTGAAGCTCTTTCTTGTGGGAATCAATTTATTCATTCTCCCTCTTCTCTCCATTCTTCTTAGCAACAACATTTTTGATGCCTCAGGAAAACTTCAGCTTGGAACAGCAATGCTTTTGTGGGACAAGAGGAAAATATCCGTAAACTGAAGTTATTTTATATTGCAAGATGGGGATTTAAGAACTTTCCCTTTGGCAGTAATCTATTTCTCCCCCTCCTAACCATGCAATACTCTGAGTTCAGTTCTTATTACAGCAAAATTCTACATGATTTCTTTGGATGACATGCTAAAAATTAAAAAAGGAAAATTAAGAATACTTGATTATTTAAATAATAATTTAATAGAAAATTAAATCATTGTGAGCTGGGTGGGCATACAAATATAATAAATTATTATTATTACATTAAATAATTATTACCAGTAATGTATTAATAAATAGCCACATGAAGAATCTTAATTCTTCTTGTGAATCTCATAAAGTTACAATATCCTGAAATAAAATAAGTTCATAGCCAAGCTATCAGAATTGTAATAAGATTTTGGAAAAGTCTCTAAGAGATTAGATATTTCTCAATGACCATCATATCCAAAGTAGGGTTCAAGAAAAAAGTTTGTAAATTTCTGTTCAGATTAAAAGAAATTTCTACAGCAGATTGCTCTTCAACAGAATGTAGGTTGAGGCCATTTTTTAAGCTGCTTTTTACAATTGAAGTGATACAATGATGAACTTAATAAGAGTGTAGAGTCACACATTTATCAGGATAAAGTATGGAATTATTTACCTCTTGCTCTGTCTCTGTATACTACTGGCTATCACTCGGATTTTGAAAATAAAAATTCACAGAAATTGGCAGAGTGTTATGAAAAATTTATATGCAGGACTATACAGTGGTTAAATTATGGTAAGGATTCTTAAGCTTGGAGTGCCACATAAAACTTCTTCCCATCTCCCTAGGAATCATTCTAAAATTTACCCCTACATTTATGACAAAGTTAAATCAAATCAAACCTTCATTATGATTAAAGACCAGCATAGATAGGGTGACGTACAATAAATTAAAAAGCATACAAAAATGAAACTACATATGGGAAGCAAAATAATCTAAAGAAAACTCTAAAAGAAATGTAAAAGGAGGGGGTAAGAGTTGCAGATGGGCATAGGGGAAAATTGCAAATTAAATCTATTATAATACACCACACTTTATAATGTCTATAATGATAAACTAGGCTTTAATTAAAACTGGCTTGTAATACAGGTCATTTTCTGACAGATTTTAAGTGAAGTTGCACAGAACCTAGCAACATTATATGTTGTAGCATGCTTGATATTTGAGAACAACAGGGAGGTGTAGAATTGTCCTGGGTATTTATGCAATAATAATGAGATGAGGTTAATACCTTAGAATGTCTCTCTAGCATAGGCACTGGAGCAATAAGTGCTCTGTAGTTTGTATGTGTACAAAGTCATAGCAGCATTGTTTCTCTGGGTAGGGAAAACTTCAGCCTTCAAAGATAGATGAATGGAGGGCATGATCTTGTACCAGAGTAGTACAAAGTTACTCTTTTCCTTCATCTTGCTTTTACAGTTTTACTACAGTTATAACATCGGTGTTCATCATTACAGATTCTCCCATGAATAAGAAAATCTTATCAACTTCAGCATCACAAACATACTGAGATTGCAAATTAAGTGAATTATTCAATCTGTCAAGTAAAAAGAGAAAGAATCAAGATTAAGTCTTACTGATTACATAACTTTATCCATGCTTTCTTGATCTCTGTACAGAAATGGGTTGCTATTGCCCTCATCTAGGATATCTTTTTCCCCTTGATTTCCCAGTTTTTTTCAAATGGAATTTCTTATATATAATCATCAGCATGTTCATGGCTGAGAAAATCCAGATGTCATTAGATGTTATTAGATCATCTGTCATTAAAAAACATACACATGGAGTTATTTATTTATTTATTGCTTGGTGCTAGCTAATAGGTGTCAGATAATAGCAAACACTGTAAACCAAATCTGATAGGAATAATGAATCAAATCTTTGGTATTATCTTCAGAAAAGAAGATGGAGCCATGTGGGATTATGTAGTTCTTTGCAAATTAATCTGAAAATTCAGAAATATACTGTTCACAAAAAGACTAGGATGTTCATCATAAATTCATTTATTCATCGGTAATTTGAGCACAAAAAATTTCCTGGCATCTGCTCAACCTTTTTGGTGTAAATCTGTCTCAGAAGCAGAAGTTTTTCTTGAAAAACAAGAGCATTTTGAAGATACCATAAGTGGTTTCTAATGTTGGTTTGTCTTATTTACAAGCCCGTAGAGTCAAGCTGGGCCCAATACAAAAAATCCAAAAGCAAAATGCTTGCAAGTAGCTATCAGCCAAAAGAATAACCAAGTTTTAAACTGAAGATTCATTTGATTGGGGAAAAAAAAGAGGAAGCTTTAATATAATGTGAAAAAAGCAAGACAGTTGGATCAGCGCACAAGTATAAATTCTAACAAATGTAGAGCATTGATAGAATGAAATAAACGGTGAGATTTTTGCAGTGAGAAGTCCCGTTGAGGTCTATCTTTTTTGTTGAGAAATCCCTACTGTGAAAGAAAGATTATTTTTCATATCTTTTTCTCTCTGGAGAATAGTCTATTGCACAGGAAGGGTTTCTGGGTTTTCCTATCAATAAAATTATTTTTTCTTCAAGTACTTGGAGGAGAAACTCTCCAGTGCTCTCAGCTTCTCACTTTAGCAGCTGTGACCTGTAAATACAACCATGGGGCTATTATATCTGGTAGCAAAAAGGTAGAACTTCATATTTCTTTTTACCACCTAGTGGCTTTCTGGAATTTTGCAGCCCAGATTTGGATGCAAACAGCACAAAGAAGCTTCCCTGCTCATGATTCCATGTAGAATTAGGCAGCATATAAATCTTGCAAAATAACTAAAGAAATTTAGAGGGTCATGTTAGTAATGATCCTATGGATCATCTAAACATGATGTATTGCTTAATACGGAAGATGCTGGGATCCAGAGTTTGTGTTTTCTTTATTTGGCATACCTCTTCTAAATCATTAGCTATGAATGGGAGCCTAATTCCCTCACTAAGGGTAGCAGTATATGGCTGATGGTTACAATACATTCTGAAGATTAGAAAAAAATAATTAATTTAATTAATTAATTTTAATTAATCGGTGCAGCCAACAGAGAAAATAAGCTCTTCTTGACCCAACAATACATTAGAATGGACTGAGGTCTACAAACAGCATTAACCCATTTTTTGGACAAGATGAAAACTCTGAGCACATGAGAGTACTGAGACAGAGGCTTAGAGATTCACAAGCAATAGATTTGATAGAGGCTTAAGATTTACAAGCAAAATCGATAGAAGTAACCATTAGAACCCAAAGTTATTAAATCTATCTAATAAAGATATGTAGGAACCTAACAAAAAATAGTTCCTATCTATTGTTTCCATGAGCCTATTGGCTACCTTGCATTCCTGTGTACTTAGCAGGTTTCTAGGCATGTTTGACTCCTATGTCAAAGCATAAAAAACAAAAACAGTAAGTCAAGTGAAGCTTAGCTATCAATTCTTTCTCAATGGGACCATGAAACAGAAGAAATTCTGTTAGACAAGAAGTAAGACTTTTTGCTCTTTCCAAACCAAAATAATATTGGAAAGAAATCTATGAAGGAGCCCAGGTGCCTGTCTTTTCATTACAATAGAAGTTTGTCAACTGAGCATGATGTGGTAAGAAAAGACAAAAAAGAAAATGTGCTCCATGCACCTCTATTGAACAAGGACTCAGGAGGTTGTTGACTCTTTCATTCTAAACCCCTCTCTCTTTCCCATCACAGTCATGTGACCCAGTGTGGAGCTGTTATTAAATCTTGGAAAGAATTCCTGAATAAACTCTTGGCATTTTTACCTATTTTTTCTTTCCTAATAAATGCAGACAGAGGAGCAAAAGTCAATCATTACAAGTGCCATTTGACAATGAAATAGTGGCTGAGGACAATGAAAGGCATTTAGTCTCTATGAAACATTTATAGATCAATATGTCTAGTCCCATAAACCAAATATTATGTTCTTCTTTGTGATTTATTCAGGGTCTTCACTGCAGAACTGAGGCTATGTTCTAGACTCACACTAAGCTGTCTAGGTGTAATGTCAATGAAATTCTATAGGAAAACCCACAGTGCTAACATCCAGGGCATGTCCCGGCATATTACAAATTTAATGTCATGGTTAGGGAGACTGGACAAATTCCATTACATAATTGCTACAGAGACAGAGACAGGAACAGAAATAAGGACAATGAGAAGAGAAGGATTAACAATGGTGTGGATTGTTTCTGTCAAAAATCTCTAGTGCTTTCAGAAACATAAAATACAAGAGACCATAAATAGGACTGAATATGAAAATTGGTCAGTGGCAAAAAAAAAAACCTTAGGAAAAACATTTCCAAAAAAAGCTTGTTGTAATACCATTCCTTGCTCACAAACTTTAGACCACAAGTTCATAGGACATAATCCTCAAATCTCTGTTTGAGAAAGAAGACCAAGGCAATCCAACTTCCAGAATTAAACCATGATGCTTCACATTCTGTTCTTCAAATCACATTATTTTTTCCATCTAAAATGATTCCAGTTCTTTCAGATGATTCTTCTCTCAACTCATGCTTACTTTACAAAATAGGTCAATAGGTCAAATTCTTTACAACTAGCTGGACTTAATAATTTCTACCATAAAATGGTCTGGTTGGAATTTCAGACTATTGGGAATAAGTTTACTGGGTCAGTGGAAAACATACATTTAACTTCTGCTTCCACTGACCCAGTTAGTTGTGTTGTGGGAAATGATCAATGAGATATACAGACATTAAAAGGGTAGCCCCTCATCTATTGCACAAAAGAGGAACAACACAGAAAGAGACATTAATGAACATAAACTTATCTGTGATCTATAGATTAGAATACAAATATTCCAGGGCTAGAGTTGTTAAAATATACTTAGGAGTTTTACCAGAATAGTTTCATTTGTTCAACAGGAATGACGGGCTACAAATCACTGTTTAATGAAATCTCAGACTCAATTTATTCTATAATATACTCAATTTATTTAAGAAAAGTGAGATTTCCATTTTCTTCATGTTGCTATTCATAGATGAGAAGAGGGCACTGAAAGCTGAAATAATAATAAAAATTATTTTTATTATAATAAACTTCTAACATAAAATTACATTTTGACTAACTGTCCCAAGTAGCCTCACTATCTAGATCATTTCAGTTCCTTTTGCAGAAAGCCTTTCCCAGCTTTTATACCACAAAGCAAACAATGAAAATAATTTTTTGCAACATCAGTCTACAACAAAACATTCTCTTTGATCCAAAAATGGAACAGTTACAACTGTGTTCTTTTCATTTTTCTCTCCCCTGCTTTGGGTTGTTTATTGTGTGCTTCATCAGTCTGCAAGGCATCTCCCAGTCTTCTGATTCTTCTCCCTCTGGGGTGACATTTTGTTTAGGAGCAAGAAGTGGAACTCAAGGATGTTGTGTATGAGGCAGAAACAATTTGCAGTAACCTCCACTAAATTCTTTTGGTCTGAAAAATCTCTGTTATAATCAACAACACCCTGCCTTTTCATGAGTATTTTGTGGACACATAAGGAGAGGGAGCAACTTAAAAATAAATTTCCCTCAATTTTTTTATAGCTCTCAGCTTAAACAAAATAATATTTCCTATTAAGCCTAACTTATCATTCTGGACAAACATAAAGTTTAACAACATTGTTTTGGGAGTGTAACTTGAAAGAAGTCTATATTTCTTCCTTTCTTGTATTGTTGTTGCTATTCTTGTTATTACATTCAGGCTACTCCTTTCTCAAGCTTTTCAGTACACCAATCCAATTCCTCAATGGATATGCCAGAATCTATAGCATTTTTTGGCTGATACTTGCGAATAAAACATTGTTAATCTTTTCTATAATTGGTCTCCACTCCAACAAAGTGAAAGAGAAAGTTTGGTATTTCTCCACAATCACCTGCTTACACTTGAAATTAATAGCCTCAGCTTCAACCTCCTCTGAACATTTATCACCTAATGATTCTGCTGACTCATACAAGATATCTGTATTGGACTAAAATTCTCCTTTCTGTTTGTAACCTTCAACAGAGTGAAACATTACATCATAGGGAAACCATTTCAGAAACCAATCATATGGACTAACTTACAGAATGTGTCAAAAATCTGGGACCCATTACTGCTATTGCATTGAAAAATGCAAAATTTGGAAAAGTTGTGACAGATTTGGCACTGTTGCACTGCCACAATCAGCTGCAGTCATATGATTGTCTTTTCCAATACTTTTTGGCAGTTTCTTACAAGTCAGTGGAGAAGCTGTCAGGAAGTCTAAACTTGACCTTGATTCCCAATGCTCCATGTCAGCTTCCCACAAGCAAAGTAGTGGAGAAGCCAGAAGATACAAGCCCAAGACCATCAAGCAGATAAATGGCTGCTGCCAGGTGGTGGAAGAAACAAGGTTGTGTGGTGCAAGTCAAGAAGGGTGCACAGGGGTGTGCAAGTGGGTATAATGTGAACACAGAGCAATTGGGGGATGGTGAACAGGTGGGAGAAATTTACTTGGGCACCTTCCAAGTTTTCCTGCTAGTTTCTCCATTAACTTTCTCCCTGGAAGATTCCCACAACAAAATCAGTGGGGAAGCCAACAGGAAGTCAGAAGTCATTCTTGCTCCTATTGTTTTTTTTATAAACAGATTCTGTTTATATCTTTAGGTAAATAATTATCTCTGCAATGATGGCCCAATTAAAACAATGACTCATCAAGTCATGGGTTGCCTAGTGGAACCTAAAGCACTATAATTTGGTTCTATTCCTAGATTCCTGAAGACTTCCTAGATTTAGATGTTCTTGTACTACCATCTTTCTGGAGAAGAAGAAAATGTTTTTGTTTCCTAACATATTGTTGTGATGCAAAATGTGACACCTTTATTGAATATATGGTTTATTTGTGGTTTGATATTGTAGATCTGATACTATTTAACGTAAACATTTAATTACTTGGCAAAGGACCCTTTTCTTTAAATTAGCTAAACTCATTAGAAGTACCAGAGGGCTGAAGTTACACCATTTTACTTCCTTTAGCTATACAACAAAGAAAACATATTATAACACTTAGTACAAAATTCTCACTGTTGGGTGAGAAATTCATTCAATATTCCTGCTCCCACTCTCAATATGAACATAGCACTCTGCATCTTCTTCCAATGACAAGTGTACAAATTAATAACTTATCTATTATTAAAATGCTCTTCTTTCCTCTTCTGTGGTGAGTTATTTATCTGGATGCATAATTAATCAACTGTCTTCATTTTCAACAATGGCAGCAATCTCAGGAAAGCACTGCACTACTCAGATATGAATAATCAAATTGCCTGGCAAAAAACATTCTCATCACTAAATTGGGGAGGGGGTGAGAGGGAAATGGAATCCATGTTGGTGCTGTTATTGTCAAAAAAACACAATTAAACAGAATACAATAAAGATCATCCTCCCAATGAACACTGATTCACATACGCAAACAGTGTTGCTTCAAACAGTTAATGACTTGATTTTGTATTGAGCTGAGGTTGACTGGCATTTTTAAAATGGCAGAAGGGAGATATGTAAATTGTGTGTGTTCATGTGTGTGTGTAGTATTGACTCTGTAACAGCTCTTTCTCTTGATATATATATATGAATGGAGGAGAAAGAACAGAACAGTCACTATTTCAGTTAGTATTGTGCCTCTCTTAAGCACAGTGTCTTTTGAGGCTCAGCTCAACTTTCATTATGGGTAACCTGAACTTGCAGTTAAAGTCAACTGTGTGACTTCATCCATGGAGTGGAGGAGGTTAGTGGTAAATGTAATGTTTGAGAAGATGCAAGACAAGGTATATAAATCACATCATTTCTGCCTGTCAATGCAAGTGTGATAAGCCCTGTTTTTATATTTTTCTCCTGGGTAGTTTAAGCAACAGTAAACAAAAACAAAGAGCATTTTAAAATTATGCTGCCAAAGGAAATGATAACACAAGACTTCCTGGAATCAGCATCTATTCTGCACCTATGAATAGCAAAAAGCTTAATCTTATATGGTGTATATA
>JANHZU010007657.1:403983-414125 GCA_032468055.1 Acrochordus granulatus | reverse complement strand
TGCATGCACGTATTCTTTTTCTTTTATAATTAGAATAATTTTTATGTCCAGTGCTTCAAAGTCCTAATAGCCATCAATAGTAAATGGTTATATAGTTACTGAGAGTGATTATTCTGACTTGTATCATGTATACCTTTGTATCACCTATTCTAAAACTATTATTTTCTCACTAATAAGCTGTGGAGTCCCATTGATTTGGATTTATTTTGTTTTTGTAGTTTGCTTTCCTGATCTGTTGTAAATGTGAGTATGTGTGAGTGTATGTACATATGTGTATATGTGAGGACATATGCAAAGTAAATGGACTAGACTCTTCCAAGTCTACATGGCAGATTGCACAGAAGATCATGGATAATAAGAAAGCTAAGGTCCTATGTGACTTTCAGATCCAGATGGACAGTCATGTAGTAGCCAGTCATATACTGTGATAATAGACAAGGACCAGAAGACAGCAGTAGCGATAGATGTCATGATGCCAAGCGATAGCAACATCAGGAAAAAGGTGTATTAGAAGCTGGAGAAATACCAAGGCCTGAAGGAGGAACTAGAATGGAAGTGGAAGTCAAGGCCAAAGTGGTCTCAGTAGTGGTAGGAGAAATCAGGGTTGTGTTATCCTAATCTGAGAGAATGTCTCCAACAGATCCTGGGAATAGGATCAGAGTTCTCTATCCAGAAGAATGCAGTGTTATGAACAGCTAGGTTCCTGTGCAGAAACCTCATATTCACAGGCCTCAGGTAAAAGACCCAAGATTAAGGATAACACATACTACCCATTGAGGTGAGAAGGGAATTTATATGGTTTTTGGTAATATCTTGCCTAGAGTCATTTGAGAATTGGCTGGCCTGGAAATTAAACAAATGAATATATAATTAAAAATGCTTCTACCAACGTGACACACTGTCTTTCTGTGTGGCTACAAAAATTACATAGTTTGTTCTCGTAGCAAGAGGAAAGTATATAAGAGAAAAAAGCCTTTTTAAAAAAATGCTTAAATGTTTTATATTTTGCACATTCATTATGCATTCAACATATTATGAAGGATATAAATTGCTGCTCTATAACTTCTTAACCATGGAACAAATTCAAACTTGGTTTCTGAACCACAGTTATCCATTTTTTTAAAAAAGAAATAAATCTGACTATGAAGAAAGACCTCATCTGAAATGATAGACAGACATTCTTGTTGTGTCAATAGTGGACATATATGAAAATATATGCAACTGCAAGTTGAACTGTTGAGTTCTTGGTGTTCTCTGAGCTTGGTGGTTTTCTTATAGACATTTCATTACCAAGTTAGGTAATATAATCAATGAGCAGAAATAGCATAATCAAGGCTATTTATTAAAGGTCTGATAGCAGAACAATGGGGAAGGAAAAAGAAGCAGTAAATAAAATTATTCCCCAAGTTATTTGAGGTTGCAATTATACCTAACGGGGCAAAAGTGCTAAAGTCAATGATGGTCACATCTCAGAAATGCACAAATATCCCATTTATGCCAATATGGCTTTCATGGCTGAATTTTGTAGAACACTGGAATAAAATGGATTGTGTAGAACAGAGGAAGAGAGCGAGAGAGAGGAACAGAAACCTCTGTCAGCTCTATTACTATTATGGCATTTAGGACCTCAGGGAAATTTGTTTTTATAAAAGTGTTTTGTGATCAGGTATATACTGACCTCATTCTTCCTTCACCTGCTCTTAAAAATAGCAGAGTTGTAAGAAGGAAATGTGCATTCCCTACAGGCTTTTTTAAGTGCCCAACAGAAAGGTATGACATGATGTTTCAAAGGGTCACTGCAGAGCAGCTGAGATTCATATAAATATTTGAACACAGAGATTATTGATGTTTGCATAAAAACAGAGATTGTGTTTCAGTTTATATATCACCCAGGAGGCTATGGTTAGTAGGCAAGAAAGGTAAGTACTGTAAGTATAAGCCAAATGATCAGATGAAAAATGTGAAATTTAAGGAGATATGCATCAACTATTGACTAATTAATCTCCACTCATTCCTTTCCTTTTGGAGGTCACATATTATTCAAAAATGATACAGGGAGACATAAACATACTTTTTTATCCTTCAGTTATCTTTAAGCCAATATCTAGCCAAGCTTCAAAAAACACCACTAAAATGGGAAGACTTTTTATACGACACAAATACATACAGACGTTCTGTGTTTGATATGCATGATGCTTGATGTGAAAAAGGGGATTACAAGCAAATTCAAATGAAAGAGATTTCAATGTGTTTTGGAACATGATACAAGTTTTCCAATTGTTGGAATTCTTGAAAATCTCCCCATCTTACAAGAAATAGTAGTCAGCAGTATAATTAATGCTTTGATGTGAATTGCAGTGGTTCTTTTTTAATGTTACACTTAACTTCAGTTGAGGAGTCAAATAATCATAGGTCTTTAATACTGATATCCTGAACAGCATTTATTATTAACAGGCTTTATATTTTTTTCTCTTTTTATCTGCAATAATTTAAGCTTTCTAAATAATACAACATTCATAATTTTAATCATATTGCATAAATATTACTGCATTTGAAATCTCCTTTGATATAATGCAATGCATTAAGATATGTAAGACTGCAATAAAAGGGGAAAAAGAAACAATAGCAATGAGAACTGGAGCGAAAAATAGCTTTTCTCAAATACAATGCTGAAATGAAGAGGTATGAGAAATTCATTGCCTACTCAAACAGGTGGTATTTTGGTGGGGAAGGACTGAGAAAAAAATGGGGCAAAGATTCAACAATAAAAAAAATGGCAATCACAGAAATATTGTCATTAGAAATAGTTACTCTGAAAGTGTTCCACCACTCTGGATTTATCAATCAAGCCAAAACTATATGTTTGAATTACAGTTCAAGCAGCATTTATAAGCAAGCTGCCTCATTCAAAGTCAATAAAGAGACATAGAAGCATATGCCAAAAAGTTTATTGAAAAGTGACTGAATGTTTCAGAAGGGTGTCAACAGGATAGCATGACCCCATGCTGAAGCAGTGCAAGGTTAATCAAAGTTATTGTATTTGGACCCTCTACAACTTCCTTCAGATTGAATTTTTGAGTTGCTGTCACTCAGTGACTCTCTTCTCCTTCTCAGTGTTTCTTGTCACTCCTGTACTTGGAAGAAAACAATGCAAATCAAAGTGTTAGATCCATCTAGTGACTCCAAAATAAACTCTTACCCAGCCATAGTATGCTGATTTCTACAATCTCTACTAAGTTTATCTCACAATTAAATACTTTAACAATGGCATACTATGTCCAGCAAAGTTGTAGACACTAAAATTGGTGGTGTGCCAACAAGGAGATGCAGTCTTCTCAAATCAAATGTTCCATTATCCGTCATAAGAACTTTTTTCCAAGATATTGAAAATATTTTTTTTTAAGGGTAGGACAAGTTTTCCATTTGGTAGAAAAAGATCAGATCAGATGCTGGACCAAGGAAGGAAGAGTTAGAGATTTACTGGGTAGAGAGTTTTACTATTTTATTTATTTTATAAATAAAATACGAGGAGAAAGACAAGAAGAAAGAAATATTTGCTAAAAAATAGAGAAAATTAAGCATGACGAATGTTAAGATGTGTGACCTTGGAAAAAAAATAACATGTATAGCAAAGCAGAGCATGGGAATCACATTTCTTCAGTGACTGATTAATAGATCAGATTTAATAGATCAGATTAATAAATCTTTCCATCAGTATGCAAAGTTGATGGAGGAATTGCATGTGTATATTTCTCATTCTTGAACATTTGACAAAGGAGGAAAAAAATGAAATATGAAGTTCAATAGAAAATATGTCTGGACAAGCAGATATTTTATTTGAAATGGTTTGATAAATTGGATTAAGTCAAATAATTTTTGATAGATTCTAAGTGTATGTTTGCTATCAGATTTCACCTAATCTAAATCTTCACAGTTAGTTTAGCTTCAGTTCAGGTGAAATATATGACAAAATGAAGAAACTAAAACATAAAATAATACTGATTATTATCTTCTCAAGTAGTTATGTTAAAAAAAAGTTTTAGAAAATCAATTTTTCGAACAAAGTTTTGAGATTTCTTGATAGGCCAATGAAGGAATTTACTAACAAAAACAGATTATTAATAAAATAAGTCCATCCAGATAATTTGTCTCCTACTTAAATGAGATCTAGATTAAATGCCAATTGAAAGGGAGAATGAGAAAAAGTAAGTATAAAAAAAATGAAAAGAAATTACTTGCAACAACATTTTGAGTTTTTAGGAATCAGGAAGAAAAGTCTAACAACTTTCTAAGGAAAGTTTGGGATTGAATCCCTTTTTATTCAAGTCTCCTCCTGAAATAAGTTCTGAAATACGAGTTATCTATATTCTTTTTATCTTTCTCTCACATGCACATATGTGAGTTCCATGTATACCTCATTTTTTCCCCTCAGAATATTATGTGAATGATTTTCCCAGAGTCAGGATACTTAAAAACATCTGCAAAATAACTAAGGGAAAAAAATATCCTGTATGTTCCCAATTTAAGAGTTGGCAACAATGAAAGGAAAAACAAAATAGTTTTCCTTTTCATTTTTGAAGTAAGGAAAACATAGAAAGGATTTCAAACAGCATCATGCCCAAGACTTCTCAAAATCTTGGGTAGCACAGTAAATCAAAATAATGTTCACTCTAGAGTTAGTGGTATGCATTTATTTCTTAGACATATTTATCCACTATGACTAACACTAACATTGAAGAAGCCAAGATATATTTCTAAGAAATAGATATAATTCTAAGAATTGTGTAGGGACTTACCATGTTATAAAATTAACCATCGAGGTGATTTGCCATTAGTTTATGAAAAGTGATAGCCAAATGTTGTTGATTTATAAAATTAATATTTAGTAATGTTCCTCCATTTTGCATTATGTGCAGTCTTCAAATGCATAATGTAGAAACTAAGAATAGGTACATTACATTTTCCTATGCATTATGAAAATGTGAATATGAGAAATAGGCTGATGTGGAAGACATCAAGGTTTTTTTTTACAGTTTCCTCTAATTATTGATTATTTCTGTGCTTGGAAAGCTACTAGATAATTCAGATGTACAGCCTTGGATCTTAATTAAATTGTATTCAATTAAAGACTTAATAACTATCCCCCAAAGACTAAACAAGCCCAGAAGTACCTCAGTAACCTTTTAATGTGCCTATTTTATTGCCTGAAAAATACTTCTAGCAAGCAAGACATAATTTAAGCAAAATGTTTCTAACAAGTTATTCTCCCTGGACTGGAACTAATCAGTTTTTTACATGGAACATCACCATAATATTAACAAAAACTTTAGTACAGTAAAAAAGGACTACTCTGATGAACCCTAAACTGTAATGCTTATAAGCTATGTTTTATAATAAAAATATAGTCTAAACCAGAATTTTCTGTGCTAGAGTTAGTCACTCTTGGATTGATGTAATGTAGTAATATATATGCAGAGTTATTATCATAAAAACAAACCTCACATTTATGTGACCTGCACATAAATTGCTCTCATAGATTGATTTAACTGATATTTCTACTAATCACTGTTGTAAATGACCTCTGGTGGAAGTGGGATTGTAGTGAAACAACTCTTCTGGTTCTCTTAATTTCTCAGAAACTTTCAATATAATCAGACATAACATTCCTCTGGACTGACTGTGGAAACTGGGCTTGAGAGGCATAGTGGTTTTCTGGTTCCAGTTGACATGGATAGGGGAGAGAGATGAACCTGACAGTCCTGAACTGCAGGGTGCCATATAGCTCTCTGTTCTCATTCCTCATGTTTAACTTCTATATGAAGATGTTGGATGAGGTTAATCAGGTTTCATTAAGGCCTTGATTGTACCCTGCTGTATGCATAGACTCCAAGATATCTAAATGATGCAGTCAAAAACTTGTCCCAGGTCCTGGAAGCTGGAAGGAACAAGCTTAAGCTCATCTCTAAAAGTAAAGAGTTGCTGTGTTTCTACTTCTCCCAGTACTAATGTTCTCCATCTTATTTGTGAATGGAATAGCACTGGACACACAGCTTCTGCTTGAAGATCAGATGGTAGCTTAAAGGTGACGAATGCACCATTTCCTGAACTGTGAATCTGATATCAGTCATTCATACCATAAGCATCTTACACATAGGTTGTTTCTATGCCCTCTACTTGGGGCTGCCCTGGAAGCTCCACTGGTGGTGGTGTGGGCAGGTATGGTTATATTCCGTATGCCCATGTAATACATCTTCCAATGTGAGCTGCATTGTTAATCAGTAGTTTGGAGAAGCAGTTAGGTCCACTATAAAGCTCTTCATGGTGTAGGAGTTAGTAATCTGAGGAAATGTTTTCTTCCCATACTTCTGTAAGATCTACAGGGGATATGCTCCAAGTCTGATCTGTCTAGCAAAACTAACTGAATGGACTTAGGCAATGGGCCTTTTCTGTTACAGCACCAGCCTTCTGGAGTAGCCTTCCCTAGTTCTCCTTGTTGAGATGCCCTCACTTTGATATTCTTCAAATGGTTCTTTCCCAGGGTTTTTTAGAATCTGTTCCAATGAAGAATTTTCACTCTCTAGTTTTCTGCCTCTTTGCCTTATACTGTATTGGATGAGTGGTCACTTGTATGCTATCCAAGTCCTTTTCAATTGAGCAGGTAATAAATGTGGATTCTAAATAAATAAACAAACAAATATTGAATGAATAAATTTACATAGCCCTTGCTTCATGTCAGTTCAATAGAATGCTGTCAGAAGAAAAAAAAACTTCCCCTCACACAGACAATTTATACTTTCATTTTGTTTTGCTATTGTATTTTAGTTCCGTTATAACAAGATTATGTTTTCTAATTATAAGCCAAACACCATGCCATACACTCTTATTTATTATCAAAATAAAAAGAAAAGGAATTTGAAAAGCTAACAAAAGAACCTCAAAACACTAGGGATGATTTTCCTTGAATATGTTTTTTTTTCCAAATTAGATTTCAGCACAACAATTCTAATTATGTATTCTAGTATATTTAATTCTTATCCAATGCTGCTTTACATTCACAAATAATCTTCATCTTAAAAGGTATTGTGGGTTCAATTCCATAACTTGGAGTTACATATGTTCAGCAAACCCAATCTAAATTGCAAAAATCCAGATGAAACCTAAGGGGCAGCAAAGTTTTGTAGTTTTTCTATATGTGTGATTTTTTTGTAGGGAAGAAGGAGAGACAGACAGACAGACATTGTCTATCTTATTTAGCAAGCCACATATTTAAAAAAAATGTCTCCACTATATTAGACATAGTCTTCTTGATTTTATTACCACTTTGCAATATTACAGGCATAAACTGGAAGGAAGGTTCACAAAATCAGTTACAACCCTACATGTTTTTTTTTTCTTTAAAAGATTATATTATAATCAACCTAGCATTATTGAGCATGGTGTCATGACTAAGATTTATGCTCAAACTAAATTAGGTATGCCTTTTAATTTTATTTTTCCTTTATATAATTGGTTTTATGATGCTCAGGTGCTCTTCTGCATTTTCAGTGAGCAATGATTTATTTATTAAACTATCCATCAGATGACATTAAACTAAAACATTGTTAGAACAACTCCCTTCATTCTCACAACTACAATGAAGCTAATGCAGTTCAGAGGACACTGCAAATATAATAAAAAAGCTCTAAGCAAGGAAAAGATCATATTTAATGAGCAAGTTACTGAGATAGCCAAAGGAAATGTTTAGCATCATCGTTTATTATGCTGCTTCCATTACTGCATGGACAGACAGATTAGGACTGCCACTGAAGTCACCACGGAAGCTTCAGGTCTTGTAAACAGTGCTTCATATCTCTTCACAGACACATGAAAATTGCATAACCGATATTCTATCTGTTGTATCATTACGGGTATATTTCAAACTCAGTTGATAAAAACAATATTAACTTGCAGACCCTGGACAGAAAATTACAAATGGTGCAATTAGTATAGGTTTTAATATTGATGGTTAAGTTTGAGGTTCAAATCCCCATTCAACTAAAAGAAACACTGCATGATCTAATGTCTCTTTCCCACAGACACTCAAGCTAATCTACATCCCACAAGTCATTGCAAGGTTAAAAAGGAAGAAGAAAGTAAAGTTCTGAATTTATCAGAATGTGATGGAGACCTTTATTCAACAGAGGTCATTTATCTTCAGTTTCTAATATTCCTCACCATTATTTCCTCTTTTGTAAGAACTGTGGGCTTTCCCCTTCTACTTTTTCACTGCCACCATGGAGGAAGAACAGATTGTATTACCACATCAAACATATATCCTTATGACTTCAGAGCACAATTCTACATATATTCAAAGTATAACCTACTGGTTTCAGTGTGACCTATTTCTGAATACACCCTAAGGCATTGCACACCAGCACATCTATCTAGTTCCATTTTTTAATATTAATTGGTTCATATCCAAAACTATAGGAATCTGAGAACAACTGCTTGAACAGGCTGCTCTTTTTTTGCCTTTTGAGTTGCTAAATCATTTCATTTGCCTTTGGATCTATTGAGCTGATAGTTTTCTCTAATGAAGATTGGTAGGTAGTTTTCTCTGTCTTCTGTTTCTCTTGCTCTGTCCCTTTACAATAGGTTTAAGCATATTTCAAAGCAGAGGAAAGAGAACATCCCACTCTTTCAACCAACCTAAGGCATGAGAAATTAGAGCGTTCCTGAAATGATAAAACTGAGTAAAGTGTTAGTGAAATATACAGTAGATGATTGTTCAAGAGCCTCATGAAGGTTATAAACACGCTTATTGCTGATGTTATCTTCCTTTCCTCTTTTGAATGATTAAAAAAAATGGAAGGGAGAAAGAAACCATAGAGTGTGATTACTTCTTACTTGGTTTATGGTTTCACAAGCATGATGAGGATAATAAAGAATTTTAGTACTCATCAATTAAGATGGTAAAAGCTGAAGAATTTTAATTCAGACAAAACACTTTAAGTATCTTAACAGCTAGCAATGAACTGTCATCCTTAATAAGAACAGACTTTCATATGTTCTCATGCAAATGAGGCTCAGGCACAGATAATTTGGTGCCTTGCCAACAACCTTCCAAATGACTTTGAATGGGACTTGATGGACTTTCTATCAACTAAATAAAATTTCTCCTGCTTGCAACAGAGGCATACATTTAGTGTGTGTTGACCCCGAGACTCAAGGCAATCAAAGGCCCAGGAACATTGCAATATGATGATGATCACAAGTACAGCAATTCTCTTTTGACAAGGTTTTTAGCATTTTGATCTCTTTCAAGTCTCTTGTTCCACAATGTGTTGTGTGTATTGTTCTACAAAAATTCTTTATCTCTTTCTCACAAGGGAGAGCATCTTTGAAGCACTTACAATGAAACAGGTCTGATAATATCACTTGCTCCTTTCAATTTTTGGTCTCAAAGACTTCTCTTAAATGCTGTGGCAAGCTGGCAAGCAGCAAAAACATCCAGATGAAATCATGAAGTGAAAGTACCTCAACAGATATCACAGGGTAAGGGAGAAGGAATCAACATTCTGGATGTTGAATAACTATTATGGATAAAACATACAGTCATACTCTGAGAATTATTTCTCCTGTACTTGCCATCATACAGTTCTTCCAGAATACCTACAAAAATCTTTATAAGCAGGATCCTTCCATTTCTCCTATAATCCAATTTTGTGAAACTACTTCAAAAACTAAAACTCTGCAGGATTATACTCCATAAAACTTTGGCAATATCTGAGATCTCAAACAATTCTTCCTAAAAGTTGAATAAAATTACATACTGCAGATCAAGTTCATCACAAAGCATGGCACATCATAGCTGTTATATGGCTGTTATGAAGAATGAATGGCATTGGATCTGGAACTAGTGCTATGCAATTTCATTTGTTCTCCTTTTATTCATCTCTTTTATGACTAAAATATAGGACAAAAGTAAAACTTAATTGTAGGTGGCATTTCCTTTAACAAATGGTTAGAATACAATAGGAAAGCCATACAGTTTGGTCACTTGGACATCTCAGGAAATTAAATGTAAGAGAAGAGATCTATACTAATGTCAAAAAAATGTCTGGTGGTCCTCCTCCTGATAAATGAAAGTAAAAGAAAAGCAG